>CM024695.1:10627612-10830947 GCA_014182845.1 Corymbia calophylla
TAGAAATTAAATTCAAGCGGATATTAGGTATATGTTTAACATTATTCAATACTAATCTCATGCCATTGCTGGTTTCTAAGCACACATCACCGATGCCTACAACTTGAGCCATCCCATTGTTTCCCATCTTCACAGATTTAAAGTCGCCTGACCTGTATGATATAAAGAAATCCCTACTAGATGTAGCATGAATAGATGCACCACTATCAATTACCCAACTGGTCTCATGAGATACAAAATTCACCGCATCACCATCAAAAATAATGAGAAAGTCTTCTTTAAGTGCAGCAACACGATTATCATCACTGTCACTATCACTTATCTTCTCTTTACCTTTCTCTTTTTGTTTCTCCATTTTTAAGTGGTGACAAAACCTCTTAATATGTCCCTTATGATGGCAATAATGACACTCAATATTAGCAAATTTATTATACTTACCTCTGATTTTATCTCTACTCTTGTCTCTGTTTCTCGGACCTCGAGACTCACTTCTTCCCCTTTTCTCAACAACCAAGGCATCAGAATGTGAAGAGGACGATCCTTGTGTCTTCCTTCTCATCTCTTCATTCAAAATACTACTCTTGGCCAAATCCATGGTAATCGTACCATCCGGGGCAGAATTAAACAAAGACGTTCAAAATGTCTCCCATGAATCCGGCAAAGTACCAAGCAACCATAGTGCTTGTATCTCATCATCAAACTTGATTCCCATCGCAGCCAACTGATTTATAATTCCTTGAAAAGAATTTAAATGATCAGTCAAACGAGTACCATCTTGATATCTCAGAGCCATCATCTGTTTTATCAGAAATAACTTATTATTCCCGCCTTTCGAGCATATAACTGTTCGAGCTTATTCCATAAACCGCGTGCATGTGTTTCCTCAATAATATGGTTCAAAACATTATCATCTACCCACTACCTAATATAACCACACACTTGACGATGAAATATAGACCATTCGGCATCAGTTTTATTCTCCGGTTTCTCCTCAGCAAATACGGGCAAATAAAAATCTTTCACATATAAAAGATCTTCCATCTTCCCTTTCCAAATATGATAATTCAAACCATTCAGTGTAACCATTCCTACTTGTATTCGTTTCCATTGTTTAACACAAGGCAGAAAAATCAAGCAATAACCAAAAGCTCTGATACCACTCTGATGGGAGAACGGTAACAATTCGAACAATATTGAATTAACACAGTGGAATAAAATAATCTCCCCTCTTGTGTAAACCTAATAGGAACCGATATAGTAGAGCAAAATAAATACCAAGCACGCAAACACAAGACGATTTTTACGTGGAAAACCCCCTCGATGTGATGAGATCAAAAACCATAGGACCAAAGTCCACCCGAAAATCTTCACTATCAACAAAATTGGGTGAACAATGTTCTTCTCTAGTAAATACTAGAGGTACATAGCAACAAAGATCTCAAGAACATAATTCTTGGCAATACACATAAACTTCACAAGAGATTAAGATAAATCGACAAAAACGCAGGTTTTGATCAATCCATGAAAAACCTGATGTAGGGAGCTTCAAACGAAAATCAAACCGTTCAGATTCGAGAAGATTGCGCCACGAACACACTGACCAAATTTCAGCTCAATCGGACCTCGAATTGACCTCCGATGACAGCTTGATGTAAATCAGACTTTGCTCCAAACCCTAGATTTATTGCTTTCTCTTTTTCTCTTGTTACTATGTTTTTTACGGCTACCACTTCAGCGATAGTGAGAAACCCTATTTCTCCATATAACTTATCATATGGGCTCAAGCCTTTTTGGGCTTGCAACTCATTGGGCTTCCTCCACATAGGAGTGAACCCAGCTAACAGTTCGTGCATGAGTGCTTGGTGGGCGAAGACATGCAGAGGGCCCACCAGAGGCAACTCGTGAATTACATTCAAGTCAATGTTCGCGCCATAAAATCTTGTGTTAAGATTTGTTTATTTTTTCGTGAGATTGAGAGATTATTTCACGAAAATTTATGGGGCTAAACACTATTTGAAATATTAAGTGTAATTGAGACTTGGAAAACATTAAGTGAGTGACTCGAGTGTGTAAACTCCATTGTATTGCTTATTCTATAATGGAATTTATTGCTATTTTTTCCGTAGACGTAGGTCATTACGACTGAACCACGGAAATCTAATATTTTGTCTATTTTATTATTCAATTGATCAATTTTCAAAATATATACGTTTACCCTCTGTTATGTTTCCATTAGAAATCACTGTTAAAAGTCCTATGTGGCCGTTGACCTGGATCACAGACTTTAAATGGTGAAGGAAAACAAAGCTATTTTTTTCTCCGACGTGGGTGAAATATTGGAGAATGTCCGTGTTTATAGCTTCATTGATCTAGGCTTGACTACTCTATCTAAAGCTCCATTTGCCCACACAAACAATGTTTTTTTTTTTTGCCTCTCTCACGTATGCTCCATATTATTCGATTTGAGGCTTTAGGGTTACTATCCCGCTTGATTCCCCCTCTCTCAAGGATGCTTGATTTGTTCGAAGCTCATTTACTAGTCTAAGGGCCTTGATTTGTGACTGAAGAGCGAGTGCTCTCTCTCCCTCCTTCCCTCCCTCGATTTCTCCTCAAGAACTCCACAAGATTTCTATCCGTAGCTGAACTCCATTCATGACGGAATTCTCACTTCTTGCATGACTCAAAAGTTCAATTCGATGTTCAAAGTCGTTAGTCATTGGAGCTCTCAATTCACCAACAGCCTATGCTTGAATTTAAATTGATAGCAATCTCACATACAGGAATAATTGTTTTTTGAGGGTCTTATCAATTTTACAATTTCCACGTGCTTCTTATTGGTAATGAAAAATATAGTGCTATTGAGTTTGCACTTGTGGGACATTAAGAGATGTTCATCCTAAGTACTTGTTGATATCCCATGAGAGTTCGCACCATGTGGTTATGTGCATCGCATTCTTTTCCTGTCATTCTTGAGTTCACTTTGCCTAGGTTGTAATTCTTAACAAGCAAGAGTGATTTTTTTTAGTCGCTAATATGTAAATCAATTAGCTAGATTGAAGGAATCATTTCAACAGTCATTCTATTTGCCTCTTAATTTTGTTGCTAGAAATATCAATGGATTCTTTTGGAGTAAACAAGTGGTTGGTGCTTTTGTGATCCATATTGCTGTCCTCTTACCATTATCCACTGATTGGGAGTGGAATTATATTCTCTTACGGCTAGTTGCATTCTGGAAGAGCTGATGCAGTGATGATATTTTGATTTTGTAATAAACATTTTGATCTCATCACGTTTCAATCGTACCTTTATTGCACTTTGACAGCTACAACAACATTTAAATGCTAGACGGATGCATAATCTAAACTCAAATATCTCTATAATAACCCGAGAATTGATAGATAGAATTTGAAGGCTCCTTGTTAGGGATATATTGTGGCATTGTACATATATTAGTACGTGATAAATCTAGAATCATAAAGATGATAATTTACTCATTTTAGGAGGGAGTTCACCATGTAGCTCTCTATAATCGTTGGTATGGATCTCTTCCAAATCACTTGAATCATTGTTTAGTTAACTGAGATATTTTGTTTGTGTGGTGATAATTAACAGGTTACTTAATGTGTTCAAAAATATGATAACAACGTATCCAAGCATGGATGAAGTTGAAAGTTTTTTTGGCCACGCTCAAACCAACAGAGATAATTTCTCTTACCATTGTCTCTCTAAACTGGAGAAATTATATTACAAGAGCAAAATATATGGACCAAACCGGATAATCCGAATAAGGACCATTGAAAATGGCAGTCCCGGGTGAGTCCAAGTTTGACAGTTTGGATTTTGCTTAGTCTGTATACATTGTTCATTGAATAATTTCTCTTTTGATGGACCAATTTTCGTGATCACTTTTTCCTTTTTGCAAAAGTGAAGGACATTCTACTTCCAACGAAGGATTTCCATGAACTAAGCTACTATAGTTAAAGAACTCAAGAAGGATTGAGGGCTAAGCTCAACTTTGGATGCATACACAAAAGAGCTATTTTACATAGTCTAAAACTTTGCTCCGACAAGAAATTACTTAATTTGTTTTTGTCTGACCTATTCTATGTTCTACTCTACACTATCACTCTCTCATTTTCTGCAATTTCCAGGAGTTGAACACCGGAACTCTTGCAAATCTGCCCGTCCCTACCCTTGCATCCCCTTTGCCACTGGGCGTCCAGTGGTCACAAGAAAATACTTTAATGAGCATGTTATGCATGTCTTATAATAAAAATATCATCTATCTCAAACTCAAAATTATGTGACTGAGAAAAGTTCAACAAAGGCAAAATGAAGGACATGCTTGGGAAAGGGTTATGATACTATAAGTTTCTTTGCTTTTATTTTTCTTTGAATTTTGCTTTTGCCAAATAAAATTTCATATTAATTTTAATAGATATGATATAATGACTTTCAAGGTAATTGCAAGCATACATGGCGCATTGATAATTTGAGGTGTTCCACATATTCAATAAAAGACATATACCTCCAATACAAAACAAAAATAAGTGAACTAGAAATAGCAAAAGTCGTTCAAAATATACCATAATATTTCTAAGTATCAACTCTTGCGGATGCTCCAGTAAGATGATATGAAGAAAGAGTATTATCCTACAACGAAGCCTACAAACAGCGAATTCCAGCTTTTCAAACTTAAAACCTACCATCCTCAAAGTTGATTAACTAAAGATCTTCATCAAATATATAAAGCTTTCCAAAATTATTTACTCAATATTACTTATCGAAAGTTGAGAAATTAGGCATGCCTTATTGGTAAAAACAAAAACAATAAATATATCATAAAAATAAGTGAGTAAAAATGAAATAAATAAGTAAACGCATAAATAGGTAAAAAAAGAACAAAAAAGAACAAAAAAGGAGATCCATTCGGATTCCTTAATGAAAGGCCAACCCAGACCCATTAAATCAAGCAACTAGCCCGGCCTCTTTCCCACTCCTTCTGAACGAAAGTTCGCGCGCGTGCACGAGAGGAGCAGAGAAAATGAAGGAAAATCGATTCTTACTCAGAAAATCTCACAGGATCCTTCTTTACCACTGCCATCATAGGTCGCTTGCCGTTGCCAGAAGCCGTCGACTATGGCTTTGGAAGATCACAGGACCGACCAGTCCGGTTCTTGCCTGTTTTTTGTACTCAGAAGTGTAGTAGCGACAGAATTGTGGTCAAGATTCATTCGTTGGTTATGATCCCGATCATCGACGACAACAGAAATTTCCATTGTCGATTCCGTCAAGGAATGCAGCTCCATCTTTGCTTGTTGACCGGAGGAGTCAACTATAGGAGAGAAAACTCAACCGAGAGGATGTACCCGTCTCCGAACGCCATAGCTGCTGCGAAAGCTTGTTTTCTGCTGTCCTGGAAGATCAACCAGACTCTCCCTGTTCATCCCTGTATTTAGCCGAGAACGCTCAAAGCAAAGCAGTCCATTCTTGCTGGAAGTCTTGGTGCCAATCCTCATCAACGACACTCACTAGAATCTCCTGGAGCAAGCTTGACCTGCAATTCTGATGGAATTCCACTTCGGCAAGGTGACCATCAATTAAAACAAAAAATTCTAATGTTGCATGAGATAGGGTTTGCGAGAACCTGCTCCAATGAGAACGCTTGATCTAATACACTTCAGGAGGATCGCCACAGCTTGGCGACAGATTACTATAGAAACCAACAGAGATTTTTTGTGAACAAGCACGATTGCTCGAGAAAATGCGTGAGCTTGTTTCAGTCAATTAAATACTTGCTTGGAGACGTGTTACTGTTTTGCTTAAATCTGGTCATGACTCTTTTGCTTGATTCTGGTCATGAATGATTGAAAATCAGTGAACTCATTGGTGTGGCGTCATCACTGCTGGTGTTAGTAAATCCGATGAAGGTACAATTGCAGATTTTGACCAAGCTCTAACCCAGAATTCATTGTTTGCATATTCATCGTTTTAATGTTCATTGTTTGCTTAATCATCATCCTGATCACTCTAACAACGTAAACACTCTGTTTTGGTTCGTTAATTTGCTGTGGGACTGCTCGTAGCTTTGTATTGTTTCCGCTGCACTTGAAGTTTATAAGAGTCTAGAAGCATAATTCTGGATGTACACCGTGACTAAAAGAATAAAAGTGAGTCGCTACTATCAGGTAGAAAAGCCTTGAATGTGAATAGTGTGCGTATACAAACTGAATTACTACAATTTTTAGTTGATAGCTACCATGCACATACCTTGTAGACTCGTTGAATATGCTGTGTAATGGGTGTTAATATGTTTGAGCCGCAAGTAATTTTTTTTTTCTGAGAACAAGTTGTTATGAAACGGATAATCTAGATGTATGCTAGCTGAGTTCGTTTGCTCATGCTTTTCATCGTTGCTTGTCAGCTGAGTTCCTTTGCTCATGCTTCTTATTGTTGCTTTCCATGAATGAAACTGAATAATCTTCATTAATGATTGTTGGGTTTGTTGTCTTCGTTCGTGGTCGATCGCCGAGTTCATCCGGTTGTTGCTTGATGCATGCTTGCTCGTACTTCTCATTGCTGCTTGTCTTTGTTTGGTCGATTGTGAGTTCCTTTAAATTTCGGTTTAAGGGCCAGTCCTTATTGCTGCTTTGTTGCTCCTTGAAACAAGACAAAGCAGAGGAGGATTATATTGAAGCTAATGTTTCAAGAGTATAGAAGAACTCTCCAGAGCTTAGATTCTGTGGACTTCATTTTTGAGGAATTGCTCAATCTTGGAACGGTTGTAAAGTGTTCTTTAAAGAAATGAAACTTTAACAAGTCATGATAGACTGCTTCTTACATGTGGTTTCGGTGAAGTTTTAAGCCATTGATCCCAAACATTTGCGAATCAGGTGCATGTTCTGTTTTTGTTGCTTTCTATTAGTGGATTGTTGAATGCAATCGTGTCTCGTTTGAAACTGAACTAATACTGAATTGACTTTGATATTCTCATGCATATCTCTTGATTGATCAGGTCTAAGTACATCTGGAATTGATGTCGATACTGTGATTAGCTTTGCTAGATTCATGTTGAGCTTCCAACATGAATACATATGATGCGTCTTAATGTGAATGAATATTATTGTGTTTTGGCGCATGCACGTCTGCATTTTTACTGAGTGAACGTGCTGTAGGTTCGTGTATAAAAGGGAAAGAAACGGTTTGATTGAAAAAATACAAAAGGAAGAAGATGAAGTGGCTTCATCTGGAGTTCGTGTTGGTTCCTTTTCCATATCCATGTTACTTGTAATTCTGTAGGTACTGTGGATGTAAGTATTGGACCTGGAAGAGGAGGGACATGTCAAAGCAGAGCAAACTTCATTACTTCTCGCAATTTCACAAGATTCCTAAATTCGATCATATTGTGAATTCATTCATCTCCATCGCTTGAATCGGTCACCTTTTGTTTATAGAATTGAGCAAGAATACTTGCAAACACCTGAGATGTGGTTCCTGGAGGAAACTGAAAGTCATTCAAACCTTCAAGAATAGTTTATACTATTGAAGGAAGCTAATAGATTGAAATCATATCCAAACTTATGGCAGTACACCATCCAAATCAGTCTTCTCCTAGTACTATAGCAAAAGAAAATTTAAATATCATCCGATCCATCCGCTTTCAAGTCCGAACATTACAGTGCTTCACATTGTATTTAAGGTACAATGTCTAATTTATTTATTTATGGACTATGTAGAGAATTCAATGAACTGCTCATAATTAATTTATTGAAAAACAGTAGATATAGGAACTATAGATAGTAGATTATTATTTTATGACAATATACTAGTCATATGCCCATTCGTGTCATTTTTGTAGACTAGTAGGACATGCATATACATGGGTTTTGAATAAAGATTTTGTTTTCTTACTTCAAAGATATTACTGAAACCTAGTAATATATTTAGGGTCTAGATCGATTCCCTTTTCCACACATATAATTAGATTACGCAGCTTGGTTTACACATCACTTTGAAAACCAATTATGCAAACGAGTGCTAGCATATCCAACATAATCCATAGCTTTATTAATTCCTGGCAAAATCCATACAAAAGGACTTGATGAATTCAAGATAATTATCCAGTTATTTAGCAGTATAATATTATATATCTACTATGTACACATTTCACAACCATTTTATTGGCTACTTTGTACTTTACTTGTATTTTTATCAATTTATAAACAGTATCAAAATCCAAGTAATACACTACCCTAATGGATTACTCGGCTAAACCACGCTTAGTTGTTGATAAAACGACTCTTAGGCACTAACAAAGAAACTCATTTTATAACAAATGTTCATATTTTCTCTTTATGCGTATTGTCACGCATAACTTGGACAAGAACCTTTATAAATTCTTTCTGATCAAACCATACTTTCAAGATAGATTTTTGTCAAATCTCGCAGGTTTACAACACTCTAAACTATAATTCAAAAAAAATCACAGCTTAATGATTCCTCAATTGAATCTTGTAGTTCAAAATTGACATTACTTGGGATTTATGACCTAGCTTCAATGATTACTCTAATTAGACGAGTAATGAGCTTGAATTCTTACTTGGCATTGCAATTCCGACTTGTCAGGGTGTTCGGATCGACAGCATGCCAAAATTCTTCATTCTTCTTTCTTTTCCTAAAGCGTCGGGTGTGCTCTGTCTTCTCCACAGGCTTCACGCTTCCGATGTACCATGGAGGCATAGTTGACTGTTGAAGGAGAAAGAGTTACTGTTGGAGCTTGGGCTTTAGGCAACATGGGCTGGGTTTTTTGGCCCATCCATTATAATGTGTATGACGGTATAGTAATCGGGCATGAGAGAATTCACGATTGCTTAACACGAAAGAGTGCCAATTGCCGAGTCTATTGTCACTCACATGATATATTTGATCCGTAGCAGCAATCACTCCTATCAAGTGGGTTAAGACAACTCATTCCTGAGTTACCATCCCACTAACAATTAAAGGTGCAATGCAAGTTCTTACACCAACGTTTCAGCTAACCCATGATGTCGTTGCACTAAATGTATACGGTGCTTGTCTCATTTGGTACAGGTTTATTTTCTTTTCAAGAAAATTCTCAATAAATAATAATTGTTGTGGCTTTCTTCATCATTTTGGTTTTTTCAGAAAGATACCTCTTGTTAATGAATCTTATTTTAGGTCCAGCACACAGTTTTATTTATGTATGAAATGTCCATAATTAATAAGGCAAGTATGTCGCAGGAGAGAGAGAGAGCCATATATAGGGGTGAATGGAATAGGGGAAACACAGTATTTGTATGTTGCACTCGTTTGGTGTCTGTATTGGATAAATCAGAACCTTCTCAAATGACACCATATAACTTGCAAACGCTCCATGAACACGAGAAAACGGAAAAATTTTAGTGACCCATGAAAAAGGAAAATTGAAAAAAGATAAGACCAAAATTGAGTTAGCTTTATATATATTCTATAAATTTATCCCTTTTTATGTTAAATTTTAAAAAAGTGTAATTGTTTAAGAGAAATCTATTTGAACAATCAAGAGCAGTTGAGCTTTTACTTTCATGCTCGCACTCAAGATTTTTATCTTTGGTTGGTGAAATATTGACACGATCATTTTCATGTTTGTACAAAGATCTTTATAATGTCAATTGCCAGTGTAAGAAATAATTTACGTACTCACCATTAGAAAGTTGACATGTTAAAGAGTTAATAATCAACTTAGGTGTTTACCTTCTAGCCTACCCACTAAGTGCGTCTATGGGTCTAAATTAACAAGGTTACTCCTTGTAAATGGAAATTGTATAATTGAAATTTAGTTTGACTCAAGTGATATTTTAAGATCTCATCTTTTACCTCATATTCATTTCTCCACTCATGGATTCCCACATAATTGAAAGAAAATTTCCAGTCAGACTAATTATTTTCATTTTACCACTAACTTTCCAAGAGACTGTATTTTATCTTGCAAAACCGACGTTAATTTCATTTTGCAATATTTGAGCTCTTCAATATTTTTGAGACTATATTGAGTTCGCTAAAGATGATATTTTCATCCAACACACTCGAGAAAAAGAACTATTCTCACTTCACCGATGCGAGAGGAATTTTGGGTCCGTAGAAAAGTCCACGCACGTGAGAGGAGAGGTGGGACACATTCCGAGAGAGAGAAGCAAACGGAACAAGGGAAAGAATAGTCATGCCTACTCCATGCGTTTTCGAAAAGTAAAAATTTGAAAAATAGAGTGAATGGTAGAAGGACGGCGCACCTCGGTGAATGAGTTCCTCCTCTAGTTATGACTCATCTGTCTATATCTTCCGAAACCAATAGACCATCAAATTATTACATATCCCAGATCTGCTAGCACCCGTTCATTCGGTATCTTTGAGTTGCACACATCAATCACCCTTACCATCCATCCCGAATGTCCAATATGCAACTTCACATCAACCAGCCACGATGTGCATCGTTCCATTTGGATTTCCTTTGTAGTATTTATTCTCTTCGTTAGTACACGTATTCTGTAGCCAAAACAAAAAAGCAGGATCAAACGGCCTTGTGAATGGCAATCGTAGCTAGAGGCAAATCTCCGTGCTAGAAGCGTGCCAAAAGCGTGCTATAAGTGTGCTAGAAACGTGCAAGAAGTGTGCAACCAGCGTGAAGACACATTGAACAAGTAGCACAAAGCAACAAAAAGATTACCACTTTTGAAGATGGATTAATTGCTAAGAAATGTATGCCATCGGGAACAAAATTAATAGTGTTTTGATGTGAAAACCAAGTTTTCATAACTTCTACATATAAGAAATGTTAATTTTATCATAAATAAATAAAATGTTAGACTAGTGATTTTAGAATAGATTGACATGACACTAAAATGCTAACTTGATGATAGTGAAGCAACTAAAGATGAGATGCAACTCCATTAGAAAAAAAAGTCACACCTATACCTGAAAAAAACCGTCCACAACCGAATTTATCAATAATTCAAGCCCATCCGATTGAATTTCCCTCAACGGAGATTTATGAATACATAACTTGGACAAATTATTCAAGTTGGAAAGTTGCGGTCCAACAATCATTGAGTTGGAATCATCGATGCCGAGTATAGTGAGGTCTCTAAGTCGAGGTAGGCAACCTAACGCCATTAACGGCACAGAAACATAGGAAAGCTCACACCTCAGTATTTCCAACTGAGATAACTTTCCAATCCATTGCAATTGATGAGTTTGCATTAAGTTTGATGCTTGGGCAAGTGCTTCTCCAGAGCTATTAGAAAAATACAATTCCACTAGATTCGTGAGGTTACCGAGATCTGGAACTAACCGCAATGATTTCAATTCAACATGCATACAGTTTAAACTTGGAAGAAGCTCTGGCAACTCTTGAAGCTCAACACAACAACCTAGATGTAGTTTTTGGAGTCGCGTTAGGGAGTTGATTGATGTCGGCAATGCACGAACACAAGTAGTTGATAAGTTTAGGATAGTTAGAGATGATAGTTTGCCAATTTCAGTGGGAAGTTCGCCTGCAAGCTGTGAACGATTTCTAGCATTGAGCTCCTCCGACCTCTTTAGCATTCCAATATTTGTAGGTAACCTTCTTATTGAACTATTTTTCAGACTCATCACCTTCAATTGCTTGAGATTTTTTACCGAATCAGGTAACTCAGCAATTTTTGTTCCTGAGAGATGCAACTCCTGTAATGATGTCAAGTTGCCTATCGATTTTGGAAGGTTCCTCAAATCTTGACAATAACTAAGTGAAAGGAACTCAAGTTGCTTAAGCTCTCCAATAGAATTTGATAAACTTGTAATTCTTGAACATGATATAACCAACTCACATAATGATGCTAACTTCCCGATAGAGGATGGAAGTTTCTCCATTTTGGAGCCCTCTATGATATGGAGGTGCTTTAGATTCCCAAGTCCTCCAATCTCTTCAGGCAAATTTCGAAGATCATTGCAGTGCATAATGTCCAAGTGAGTAAGACCCTTTAGCTTCTCAATGGAGGTTGCCTTTGTAATAATTATTCTCTCCACTAGTACAGGTATTATGTGGCCAAAACCAAAAAGGATGATCAAACGGTCTTGTGAATGGCAATAGTAGCTAGAGGCAGATCTCCGTGCTAAAAGTGTGCCAAAAGCGTGCTATAAGTATGCTAGAAATGTGCGAGAAGCGTGCAACTAGCTGAAAACACATTGAACAAGTGGCATAAAGACACAAAAAGATTTCCACTTTTGAAGATGGCCTAATTGCTTAAAAATGTATGCCATCAGGAACAAAATTAATAGTGTTTTAATGTGAAAAACAAAGTTTCCATAACTTCTACATATAAGAAATGTTAATTTTATCTTAAATAAATAAAATGTTAAACTAGTGATTATAGAATAGATTGACATGACATTAAAGGGCTAACTTGATGATTGTGAAGCAACTAAAGAAAAGATGAAACTCCATTAGAAAAAAAAGCCACACCTATACCTGATAATTAAGACAAGTCCTTTCATTATTATGAACATGGCCATGAATGGCAATGTTGACATTGTACATTTGCCAAAGTTTTTAAAGGCTCTCCCTACCCATTGGTTCTTCAAATGATCCTTTCTCAGCCTCAAAAAACAAAAAAAATCAAAAGCATAACCCGACATTGATGTGCAAGGAAAATCGGCCATGGTTGTTTTTGTCTTTGAATAAATGTTAGACAGTGCTCGATGAACTTGTATTGCTCTGTTCCCTCCCTCCAGGGAACAGAGAAGGTTTGAATGATTAAAAAGCAATCAACTTAACAAATCCATAATCAAAATCTTTGCACAAGCTCCATTTTGTTTGGAGAGTAGTAAAATTTTCCTCCACCACCAGCCACGATGTGCATCGTTCCATTTGGATTTCCTTTGTAGTATTTATTCTCTTTGCTAGTATAGGTATTCTGTAGCCAAAACCAAAAAGTAGGATCAAACGGTCTTGTGAATGGCAATTGTAGCTAGAGGCAGATCTCCATGCTAGAAGTGTGCCAAAAGTGTGCTATAAGTATGCTAGAAACGTGCAAGAAGTGTGCAACCAGCGTGAAGACACATTGAACAAGTAGCACAAAGCAACAAAAAGATTACCACTTTTGAAGATGGATTAATTGCTAAGAAATGTATGCCATCGGGAACAAAATTAATAGTGTTTTGATGTGAAAACCAAGTTTCCATAACTTCTACATATAAGAAATGTTAATTTTATCATAAATAAATAAAATGTTAGACTAGTGATTTTAGAATAGATTGACATGACACTAAAGTGCTAACTTGATGATAGTGAAGCAACTAAAGATGGGATGCAACTCCATTAGAAAAAAAAGTCACACCTATACCTGAAAAAAACCGTCCACAACCAAATTCATCAATAATTCCAACCCATCCGATTGAATTTCCCTTAGCGGATATTTATGAATACATAACTTGGACAAATTTGTCAAGTTGGAAAGTTGCGGTCCAACAATCATTGAGTTGGAATCATCGATGCTGGGTATAGTGAGGTCTCTAAGTTGAGGTAGGCAACCCAACGCCATTAACGGCACAGAAACATAGGAAAGCTCACACCTCAGTATTTCCAACTGAGATAACTTTCCAATTTATTGCAATTGATGAGTTTGCATTGGGTTTGATGCTTGGGCAAGTGCTTCTCCAGAGCTAGTAGACAAATACAATTCCACTAGATTCATGAGGTTACCAAGATCTGGAACTAACCGCAATGATTTCAATTCAACATGCAGACAGTTTAAACTTGGAGGAAGCTCTGGCAACTCTTGAAGCTCAACACAACAACCTAGATGTAGTTTTTGGAGTCGCGTTAGGGAGTTGATTGATGTCGGCAATGCACAAACACAAGTAGCTGATAAGTTTAGGATAGTTAGAGATGATAGTTTGCCAATTTCAGTGGAAAGTTCGCCTACAAGCTGTGAACAATTGTTGGCATCGTGCTCCTCCGACCTCTTTAGCATTCCAATATTGGTAGGTAACCTTCTTATTGAACTATTTTTCAGACTCATCACCTTCAATTGCTTGAGATTTTTTATCGAATCAAGTAACTCAGCAATTTTTGTTCCAGAGAGATAAAACTCCTATAATGATGTCAAGTTGCCTATCAATTTTGGAAGGTTCCTCAAATCTTGACAATAACTGAGTGAAAGGAACTCAAGTTGCGTAAGCTCTCCAATAGAATTTGGTAAACTTGTAATTCTTGAGCATGATATAACCAACTCACATAATGATGCTAATTTCCCGATAGAGGATGGAAGTTTCTCCATTTTGGAGCCCTCTATGATATGGAGGTGCTTTAGATTCTCAAGTCCTCCAATCTCTTCAGGCAAATTTTGAAGATCACTACAATGCATAATGTCCAAGTGAGTAAGACCCTTTAGCTTCTCAATGGAGAAGTCAACTTCTTCCAAGTTTGCTTTTGTAGTAATTATTCTCTCCACTAGTACTGTGGCCAAAGCCAAAAAGGAGGATCAAACAGTCTTGTGAATGGCAATGGTAGCTAGAGGTAGATCTCCGTGCTAGAAGTGTGCCAAAAGCGTGTTATAAGTGTGCCAGAAATGTGCGAGAAGTGTGCAACCAGCGTGAAAACACATTGAACAAGTGGCACAAAGACACAAAAAGATTACCACTTTTGAAGATGGCCTAATTGCTGAGAAATGTATGCCATTAGGAACAAAATTAATAGTGTTTTAATGTGAAAAACCAAGTTTTCATAAGTTCTACATATAAAAAATGTTAATTTTATAATAAATAAATAAAATGTTAAACTAGTGATTATAGAATAGATTGACATGACATTAAAGGGCTAACTCAATTCCAGGGAACAGAGCAGGGTGTCTTGTGACGGGTGGTGGAATTCCTATTCCAAATAGATGTTTGTCAAAGGCACAATTCCAGAGAAGATGAAGAAGGATGATGATCTGTTTGAAGTTTCAACTTCTAATGCATACCTGCTGAACCCATCATTATCAATACTCAAGACAATCCACAGGAAAGTTTATTTATCGTTTCCTTCCTTTCCCTTCTTCCTTTAATATATTATCTACATCTTTCTCTCGAATTGCAGTTGAAACCTACGAAAGGAAGTTGTCAATAGTCATTGTCAAAGAAGAAGTAGAAGAAGAGACTCCCTTGGCCAAGCGAAACAGAACTCAAGGCATGCTCAGCATCACCAATCCTAATATCCGCCAAGAGGAGTCAAACCCAATTATTGTCGGTATGGCTTCATCATCTGGCCATCTTGGCCCATCAATTTCCGAAGCCGTTAATGGAGCTAAAGCCAATTGGGAAGAATTATATCAACTCCTTTCATGTGGGTATTCTCACATTGCCTCTGACTCAGACCTCGAAAAGAAAAGAATATAAAGTTTCTGCTGGTCTAACTGATCCAGGATGAAGACAGCCTTAATCTTCCTGAATATTACAAGTATGAAGAATTTTATACTCTCTTTGAGGATGGCATTGAAACTTTTAAGTACAATAAGCAAAAGCAAGTATAAGTGTCAAAAGCCATCGAAGAAAGCTATCGAGGGCTACAAGTTCAACTTTGTTACGAGAGAGATCTTAAGGGCCTGTATGGTAACGCTCCCGGAAACAGCTGTTTCTGTTTTTTTGTTCCCAGGAGCAGATTTTTTTGTTCCCGGGAACAGAAATGCGTTTGGTAAATTTTTTGTTCTCGGGAACAAATTTGTTCCCCGGAACAGGTTTGGAGTAGAATTCAGAAACAAAAAAAAATTGCTTCTTGTTTCCGAGAACAACTTTAAGAATAAGTTTTTTTTCCTTTCTTTTTTTTCTTTTCTCTTTCCTTTTCTTCTTCCTCCCTCAACCTATTGCCGCCCCATCGCCTCGCCGGTGGCTAGGCGAGCTCGCCAGACCTCGCCCAGCCGGTCGCCGGCCACCGCTAGCAGCAGCAACTGGCCACAATGGGGAAGGGAAAAAAGAGAGACAAAAAACAAAAGAAAAAAGTTTTAAATCATTAAAAAATTAAAAGAAAATATTTTGGACTAGAAATTCTAAGGTTTTACCAAACGCATTTCTATTCCAGGAATAAAAATTTTGAACAGTTACCAAATGCCTTCAAATGCTCAGAAATTGTTCCCGGAAACAAAATAAAAAAGAATAATTTCTGAGCAGAATTTGTTCCCGGAAACAGAAACGTTGCCATGCGCGCCCTAAAAGAACAGTACCTTGCTTATGTAAATGGCATCGACAATAAGGCTTAGCTTGCAAAGGGAAAAGAGAGGCTCAAACATTTCTTGCTGACATTCAGCATCAAATTGAAGCAAATGAGGCCGTCATTCGCTGCGAAGGGAAGCTTATGAAGCGAAATCAGAGGAAGGTCAACGTGCTTATGCGGGATTGTGATGAGCGACATCCAGAGATCAAGAACTATTCATCCATCAGTCACCAATCTATAGATATCAATAGAAAGTTTGAGGAATGCCTTCCAAAATTTGTTACTCCTGTAAAGGAATGACTTGACCTAAAGTAATAGAACATCAATGCAGATTTTCTTTTGATCATTCCTCGCCGCTTTGTGTTTTACTTTCCTGCAGATCTTGCATTTCCCACATGGTTGGATGAAAAAAAATTTGAGTACTTTCCATTTATCCACCAAGACAGAATAGTTCCTTCTGAGTCCATCAGTGGATCTTTTGCCGGTACTATACTCAAGTGTCCGATGATCTAATTTCATCCGACTCATCTAAATTCATATATATTGATTGTTCGCAGTCTTTCGGTTAACATGTCGCTCTGTAACCTAACTCTCAAGGATTAAGCAGTTATCTCCAAAAGATTAATAGCTTCTTGCCGATATGTTAACATGTAAGGACTTACATTTGAGCACAACCTTTGATGAGGCGATAATGTGGTATCAAATGTGCCTCATTGGGTGCTATTTTGCCGAGGTGCTTCCCCCCATGGAAACGCCTATGGTACTCGTGCGAGTGGCTGGGAGAGGGTTGGTCCCTTCTCCCGCCCCTCTATATTTTTTTCAAGTTTCTAGTCCATTTTGCTAATTGGTGTCAAGCAATGCTTGACAAGCATCAAGTATCCTCGAAAATATTACATAAAGTCGTGTTGAAATTTTGTTGTCGCTCCAAACGAAGGGTGCCAATAGAAGTATCCGATTGCACTCCTTGGACAAATTTTAGGATTTTAGTACACCATTCAAAAAATTGTAAATCTTGATTGTAGTTTATTCCGCTTTAAGTGTTATGAAATGTGGTTTTCATCCCCTTACAAAAGTAAAATGATTATCGCTTTGAATTGAGCCCCGAATTCTTCTGTTGACCTCGACAATCTTACATCATTAATTGGACATTGTCACATCTGTTACTATTAGTATTCATTCTTTATTTTTATTGGCCGGAGAATCTGTAGAACAATGCAATCGAGGGAAGGAGCAATGCCCTAATCGGTTTTGGTCATGTTGGGAGATTTGATTCTTGGTGCTAGGAATGATCTATCCTTCTTTGTTTTTCCAGACGAACTCCATATGCTTATATGTGGTCGGTCCATTTACTCAATTTATGCAAGATCCTCTTCCAAAGTGTTTCCCTGAGATGTTTTAATGAAAGGAACAGTTCTACATTTCCCCTCCGTATTTCACAATTTTCCTAATCACCTCCCTATACTCTATAACTTTTTTAATCGAATCATTCGACTTGCACAAATTGTCCTATCAAGTCCTTCTGACATTAAATTTACGCAAATCCAACTGACATGAATGTTGGACAACGCTGGAGTGTAACACTGACGACATTCTGCGAACATGGACATTACAATGTGATGTGGGCAACACTTTTACCAATGTCAACGCCCAAATGAATGCTACCATGGATAAAGAGAGAAAATACAAAAGAACTCATTTTTATTTCCCACGGTATTGTCCATGTCCACATAATGTTGTCATTGTCATACTCCGATGTCATTTGTCGATCACATCTACTGAATTTGGCCAAATTTAGTGTTGGAGGGTCTTGATTTGTTTTATGTAGAAGGGTTTGATCATAGAAAATTGAAGATCATCATGTATAAGGAATGTTGAGATTTAGTTGAGCCCTACATCGATTGTTTTAAATATGGACTAAGCATTTATAAGCTATCACATTTCTCTAATATTATCATGGTGTTTCGTCATGGACCACAGAACATATTAAAAATAATGTTGCGCAAAAGAAGTTCGAATAAATAGTGGGAAATCGGGGAAATGAGACTAGAAGAACAGGGACATGCATGCATTTTCAGGATAGACTGAGAAATCCCGATAAAATATTTTTATTTAAAAGATATCGCAAGATTTAATTGGATCTTCCAGGAGATAAACTCGGAGGCTCACCGAAGGATGGAGATCTTGCTCTGAAATGGGGAACTCTCGACTCCTTCGTCGGGGCTCTCGCCGGAAAGCTCCATTTTCCGTCGACTCGAGGTTAAAACGCCGGAGGGGAACCGCCGCGGATTCAATTGTTCTGACGTCTCCGCCGTCTCGCACCAGTTTCTCCGGCGGTTTGATGTTGGCTTGCGGTTCCACGGTCGCCATACACCTTCCGTCGTTGTCGTGGTGGCTCTTCTTAATCGGCCGTGACTCTGTTCGCTCCTTCGATTGCGATTCCGGTGGGTTAACGATGATTCCAGAAGCTTTATCTCCGATCCTCCGCTGCGTCTTCAGCTCCTCCGCCGCCGTATGTCCTCCTCCATGACGCTCCGGCGATGACGAAATCCATCAACTAAGAGCCACACCTGCGAGGTCGCTTTGTCTCCGATTAATTTTAGAATTGATTTCAATTACTTTCGGATTTCTCTTTTGAATTCTGTTCTGCTTTGTGTCAATTCTGTTGTCATTCATAAGAAAACAGAGGGACCAATGAGCTTGAGGGCGTTCGGTAGAAATGAAGTCAGGGCATTGGAGTGGAGATGAAGTCAGGCCGTTCGAACGTGAACCATAGCAGGAGTTGCTTGTAATTTTCTGCTCTGATGTTTCTGTTCTGTTTTTCTTTTGAGGATTATCTGGAAGAGAGCCACAAGCATACCTGGATCATCTCTCACTTTGATGATTAAAGCCAAATCATCGCTGCCTGACCATCAGGTTGTTTCACATCAAAATAAAACTCAAATTAGCCGATTTATCTCTACTATTGTCTAGCTGGGTATCCTCATCATATTGGGTTTTAAATTGTTAGCTTTTATCAAGAACTTCACACCAAACGCTGACAACCTGTTCGACAGAATTCCTGACTCAGACTTGGCTTCAGTTGGTTCTTGTTGCGTCCTGTTTACAAACGACTTGATGTCCAATTGAAGTTGCATCGGTTGTGTCTTTGCTGGATTTCCTGTAAAGAGTTGATTGAAATGTGAACTAATTAGATATATGGGTGATGTGTGTTGAATGCTGTTCGTAAGTGTTTGTGTGGATCGAATTCTGTTCATATGTGATTGTGTATGTCAAATGGTGCTCCTGCATGTTACTTTGAGATGGTGAGGTGCTGAAGGAAAGAGGAGAATGCTGGGAATATTTTCTATTTCGACATGAGGCTACCAATGATAATATACATGAGTAGTCCATGCTTGTTGCAGATATCAAAAGAGTTCATGCCCAGAGCATGCGAGCTTGCACGTATGCATAATTTGAGAAGAAACGAACTGTGAATGAGTTGAAAATAAAAGATGAGATGAAAGCCAAATGAGATTTGAAGATTCAATTGGATGAGAACCGAACAAGAAGAAATTATAATTGTTATTGCATAAACTCAAGTGAATGCTCAACGTCAGACTCTTTGAGAATTGAGAAGACGTAGTCAGTAATGTCCACCCTTGCTTCTGCCACTACAGCCTCATCCTAAAAGAAATTAGAATGGCTTGCTGATAATCATCTAATTAGTCTCTCCTACCATCTGTTTTGCCCGCTTCAGAGACATTGGCATAGGAAAGACTAATATTTTCTACTAGTAGATCTAGTCATCTGTGACAATGTAATGATAGGGCCATGGATTGCGAGTGTTAGTAGTAATCTTGACAAATTTGGGAGGCGTTCTTGCAATATTGGTCTAATGATCACTGTTTGGGACATCCCAAAATTGCCTACTTCAGCTTGTTTGCTCTTCATTTCTCCTATTGGTTTTTGCACTCTGGTTATTTGAGAAATTTTGTAGAATCTTCATTTAGCCAGATAAAACTAATAATTTGCTCTGTATGACCACCTAACAGATAATAGTGACAGAAATTGACTGTAAAGTACTCAACTACCAAATTTAGTTGGATATTTGCAAATTTTCATCATCAATTATGTAAAAAATGACTCTTGATGGCATAAAAAAAAAAAAGTGACATTTAACACAATGATTCAGGCAAACTCATTCCCAAATGAGGCTACTTCTTTCGATTTCTATCAATCAGTAATCACAGCTACTAATGGCTGACAAGTCACCTGCCAGCACCATCGACACCAAGACATTGACTAACGCTACCCTGGTCCTGTATTTGCATAGTGCCACACTTTGAGAAAAAAGTATCATATGTATTGGGAAACTATTATCTAATTGTCGAAAATCTTGATGATGCTTCCATGTGGCAAGCAATATGGTATTCACCAAGGGAATGACTTACCTGAACGAATGGACAGTTAGCAAATCCTCATAGTAGAGTAGATCCGCACACAAACTGAAATTCCTTGCACTTGATTTTATCAAGAAGAGTATTCTCTTATATTTAGCTTTTATTCCCTTAACCATAATGCTTAGAGATCCATCCAGTTCTTCCCGGCTCCACGTCTCTGCATCATCCTACAAGACAATGTACTTCTCTTGTCTGCCTCCGAAGACTTCTCCTTGAAAAAACCACATCGGCTTGCAGATACGCTGTAATACGCCTAAGGAACAGTCAATCTGTCCTTTTTCTTTTTTTATTTTCCGAATCTTTCTCCATTTCATCCTCCTAGAACAGGAAGAGACGAGTTAGTCTCCTACAAATATTGGAGGACAAGAAAATGCAAATATGATCTAATCAGCATGTCCTAAAGTCCAAACATTCAGTCGTTTGCTTCACAAGCATTCGTGAACAGTAGGGCAAAGCCAGTCAGGCGACCAAGTGTATAATGGTACAATCATCGGGGATGAGAGGATCGAACAATGCTTAAGATAAAAATGTGCCAATTGCAGAGTTTATTGTCACTTTCGTGACATAATTGAGCCATACTTGCAATGATTACTATCAAGTGGGTCAGATGGCCCATTCGTGAATTACCATGCCATTAACAAGTAAAGGTGCAATGCACGTTCTCACACCACCATGTCGGCGAGCCCGCATTGTCCTCACACTAAAATGTACACACTGCTCATCTTATTTGGTATAAGTTTATTTACTTTCCATGAAAATTCTTAATAAATAATGTTTGTTGTGACTTTCCTTTTAATTTTGATTTTTTCAGAAAGGTATTTCATTAATGAATCTTATTTTAGGTACAGCACAAAGTTAAGTGTATGAAATATTCAAAATTAATGAGGCAAGTATGTTGAAGAAGAAGAGAGAGAGAGAGAGCCATAAATAGGCCAATTGGAATAGGGGAAACACAGTACTTGTATGTTACACTTGTCTGGTATCCCTGTGTTATATAGGTCGGTTAACCTTTCCAACGAATAACCTTAGATAACTCGCAAATGCTCCACGAACACGAGAAAAAGGGAAAAAGAAGAAGAAAAATACCATCAAAAACCTCAAACTATGTTACTTAGGACAAATTTACCCTAATCTTTTTTTGTGACACTAAGAACCTCAAACCACACTCACCATGACACATTTATCTCAGACTTTCTTTTATGACACAAAAAATCCTGACTTATACTCGTGTGATACATTTATCCCTAAACTCTTTGGCCAAAAGGCATCTTCGTCTTTTTCTCTTCTCTTTTCTTTTTTTCTTCTTCTTCCCCCCTCCCCCCACCGGCCATGGTGGATGGAAGCCAGCAAGGGCCGCCCTTGCCCGCCCAGGCAAGAGCGACCCTCACCCGACGCTGGCAAGGGCCGCCCTCTGCCGACTCCGATGCCAACGATGGCGCCCTCGCCGACTTCCTTTTGCCATAGCTAGCCACGCGAGGGGGGAGAAAAAAAAAAAAAAAGAAAAGAAAAGAAAAGGTAAAAGATGAAAATGCCCCTCGGCCAAAGAGTTTTTGAATAAATGTGTTATACGAGTACAAATTCAAAGTTTTTTGTATCACAAAAGAAAGTTTGGGATAAATGCATTACAATAGACATAGTTTAAAATTTTTAGTGTCATAAAAAAAGTTGATAGTAAATTTATCCTAAGTGACATAATTTGAAATTTTAATATCACCAAAAAAAAAGTTAAATGTATCAAATGTTCAAAAATAATGAGGCAAGTACATCGAAGAAGGAGAGAGAGAGAGAGAGCCATATATGGGGCAAATGAAACAGGGGAAACACAATACTTGTACGTTACACTCGTTTGGTATCCTAGTGTTATATAGATCAGTCAACCTTTCCAACGAATAACCCTAGATAACTTGCAAACACTCCATGAACACGAGAAAAAGGCAAAAAAAAAATTGAGTGAGCTAGGAAAAAGGAAGAAAAAGTGAAAAAAGATATACCAAGAGTGAGTTGGCTTCATATATACTTTTCTAAAAAATTATCTCTTTTTACGATAAATTTTAAAGGTAACTGCGGTTGCTTAAAGAGAAATCTATTTCAACAACCAATAGCATTTGAGCTTGTACTTTTGCGTGCGTAGACGTGAGATTTTAAGGATCTTTATAATGTCAATATAAAGGATCTTCATAATGTCAATTGCAAGTGTAGGGAATAATTTATGTAATCACCATTGGATGGTTGACATGTCAAAGGGTTACTAATCATCTCAGGTGTTGACCTTCTAAACTATCCACTACGTGCATCCACGCGTCTAGATTAACAAGGCTACCACTTATAAGCGGAAACTCTATAATTGAAATTTAGTTTGACTTGAGTGATATTTTAGGATCTCATCTTCTACCTTATATTCATCTATCCATTTATGGATTCCCATGTAATTAAAAGAAAATTTCGGTTTAATTCGGTTTTAGGGAACATTTATTATTTTCCTTTTACTGCAAAGTTCTCAAGAGACTATATTTGTTATGCAATATTTGAGACTGTATTGAGTTCACTCAAAATAAAATTTTCATCCAACATACTTGAGAACAAGAAATGTTCTCTAGACATATCTCCGTGGAAGAGAGGTGGGACACGAGCCAAGAGAGCCAACACACCCTCTTGAAAGAAAGTAGGCCGAGTGTTGAGAATGTTTGACAGAGAAAGTGAAGGAAGGCGCACCTCGTTGAATGTCTTCCTCGTCTTGCGAAGAACCGTCTCTCTATAATCCCTGTAATTATCTTTACAAGTACTTAGCTTCGCACAATTGAGTACTGCTATCTTGCATTCATTTGCTATCTTTGAGTTGGAAACGTCAATCAACGTTTCCAACTGTCCACACGTGACAATAGCCAAACAGCCTAAAAGCTCCAATTCTTCAAGGCCCTCGACAACTCGCAGCCCATGGCAAATGAGGATCCATAAAGTCTTCAGCTTCTCCGAGTTTGATAAACCATAGAACCCTCCTAGGGAACGGCACCTTGTGACATTAAGTTCTTCCAATGATTCCGTCGTACGGCGAAATCGAATTTCAAGTAGCTTTAAGCAACCTGAAACTCCCATTTCAGAGAGCTTCCTCAAGCTTGATGAAATAATCGACAATCCCTCAAGAAACTCACAATCTATCACAAGCAAATCTCTTAATTGTTCAGGCCCATCGAGTTGAATTTCTCTTATTGGAGAGCAATGAAGACATAATTTTGACAAATTTTTTAAGCTAGAATATTGTGGTCCAACACCTACTGATTATGCCAGAAAAAGTGAGTTCTCTAATTCTAGCTAGGCGACCCAGCTCCGTTGATGGCATAGGAACATCCGCAAGGTCCTAGCACAACTTTTCCAACTTAAATAACTTTTAAACCCCTTGCAATAGAAGACTTTGCATTGGGTTTGATGCCTGAGCAAATGCTCATCCAAAGCTGTTAGATAGGTGCAATTCCACTAGATTCGTGAGGTTACTGAGACCCGGAACTGATCGCAATGATGTCTATTGAACACGTAAACAATTCATAGTCAAAGGAAGCTTTGGCAACTCTTGAAGCACATTACAATCCATTAGATCCATCTTTTGGAGTCGTGTTAGGGAATTGATTGCCGTCAGCACTGCACAAGCACAGGTACATGATATGTCTAGGACACCTAGAGACGATAGTCTACCTATTTCAGTGGGAAGTTTGCCTGCAAGTTGTTCGCAACCCTCGGCATCGAGCTCCTCCAAGCTCTTGAGCATTCCAATAACAACAAGTAACTTCTTTATTCGAGTCCTTCTCAGCCGCATCACCTCCAATCGCTTGAGATTTTTCATTGAAACAAGTAACTCAACAATGATTGTCCTTGAGAAATCCAAATTCTATAATTACGTCAAGTTACCTATTGATTCCAGAAGCTCCCACAACCTTTTACAGTCAATGAGTGAAAGGGACTTCGGTTGCGTAAGCTCTCCAATAAAAATTGGAAGTTCCACATTTGGCATGTATGAAAGATTAAGGAATGACTACTTCACTGGGTTGGTAAAATTTTTATTTTAATCTATTACTACTTCGCTGAGTTGTTATGTCGTTATCTTAAGATGAAGTGAACTATTCTTTTGACATAGTTGCATTTAGAGCTCTACAAGACATCATGCATAAAGAATGTCAAGATTTAGTTAGAACCGTAGACGAGTTGTCCTAAATATGCACCTTCCACTCATAAGCTGTCACATTTCTCGAATATTATCACGATGCTTTGTCATGGACTGCATAGCGGACTAAATATGTATCTACCACTCATAAGTCGTCACTTCTCTTTAATATTTTCCATGTTCGCTGTAAGATTGGAAATAATAACTAATTTGTGCAAAAATTCAGAGAAATAATGGAAAATCAAGGACATGCATACATTTTTACTTTCTAGAATAGAAATGCTATTATGTACCAGGAAATCCCGCTGAAAATATTTTTCGTCTTCCATCTTCAGGAGCGACGAAGAAAATCTCGGAGAAGCCACCGTGGAGACGCACGGAGGCTCACCGAAAATGGTGATCCTTGCTCTGAGATAGAGAACTCTCGAACCCTTCGTCGGGGCTCTCGCTGGAAGCTCCATTTTCCGTCCATTTGAGGTTTGCAGGGGGGAATCATCGCCGCCGATTGAAGTGTCCTGACGTCTCTATGCACCTCCGGCGGTTTGATGTTGGCTCGCGGTTCCACGGTCGCTACACATCTTGCATCATTGTCGTCGTGGCTCTTCTTAATCCTTCGCTGCGTCTTCAACTCTGCCGCAGTATGTCCTCCTCCATGACGCTCCGGCAATGACAAAATCCATCAACTAAGAGCCACACCTGCCAGGTCGCTTTGTCTCCGAATAATTTTAGAATTGATTTCGATTGCTTTCAAATTGTCTTTTGAATTCTGTTCTGTTTTGTGACAATTCTGTTGTTGTTCATAAGCAAACAGAGGGACCAATGAGCTTGAGGGCGTTCCGTGGAAATGAAGTCAGGGCAATGGAGTGGAGATGAAGTCCAGCGGTTGGAACGTGAACCATACATAGCAAAGCCGCCTCATGATTGCCGTGCGCGTTATCACCTCATCACCGCCAGGTTGTTTCTTTTCCAATTAAGTTGCAGTAGTTACTTGTACGCATGGATTTTCTACTCTGACGCTTTGTGTTCTGTTTACTTCTGAGGATTATGTGGAACAGAGACAGAGACACAAGCATACCTGGATCATCTCACTTGGATGATTGAAACCAAGTCATTGCTGCGTGACCATCAGGTCGTTTTGCATCATATAAAACTCAAATTCGCCGACTTATCTCTACTATTTTCTAGCTGAGTATCCTACGTCATATTGGTTTTGAGTTGTCAGCTTTTATGAAGAACTTCACACCACATGCTCACAACCTGCTCGACAGAATTCCTGACTCAGACGAAGGTAGTCAGTTTCCGTTGCGTTTCTCTTTACAAACGTCTTGATGTCCAATTGAAGTTGCATTGGTTGTCTCTTTGCTGGATTTCCTCTGTATAGTTGAGTGAAATGTGGACTAATTAGATATATAGGTGATGTATGTCAAATGCTGTTCATTAGTGTGTGTGTGGATCGAATCCTGTTCACATGTGATTGTGTATGTCACATGGTGCTCCTGCATGTTACTTAGAGATCCTGTTCACATGTGATTGTGTATGTCAAATGGTGCTCCTGCATGTTACTTTGAGATTTTGAGGTGCTGAAGGAAAGTGGAGAATGCTGGGAGTACTATTTTACCGATGATCGTATCATTAGTAGTCCATGCTCGCTGCAAATATTAAAAAAAAAAAAATTGTGTCTGGAGAATGTGAGCGTGCTGGGAGTATTTGCGAGAATGCTGGGAGTATGTGCGATTTGGGGAGAAACAAGAGCTGTAAATGAGTTGAAAATAAACAATGAAATGAAAGCCAAATGAGATTTGAAGATTCGATTGGATGAGAACCGAACAAGGAGAAATTAGAATTGCGGTTGAATGGAAAAGATGCTATCACACACTCCATAAAGTCAGGTGGATGCTCAATGTCAGACTCTTGGGAATTGGGATGACGTCGTCAGTAGTGTCTGCCCTTGCTTCTGCCACTACAACCTCACCCTAGAAGAAATTAGAATTGCTTGCAGATGATCATCTAATTAGTCTCTTCTACCATCATTTTTGCGCACTTCAGACATTGGCACAGGAAAGACTAATATTTTCTCCTATTAGATCTAGTCATCCGTGACAGCATAGTGCTAGGGCCAAGGATTGCACGTGTTACTAATCTGGATAAATTTTTGAGGCGTTCGTGCAAAATATGGGTTTAATGATCACCGTCTGGAGCATCCCAAAGTAGCCTACTTCCGCTTGTTTTCTCTCCATTTCTCCTCTTGGTTTTTGGCACTCGTCAGTTATTTGGAGAAATTTTGGTAGAATCATTCATTTATCCAGATAAAAGTATCATATGCCTTGGAAACTATTATCTTCGAAAATCTTGACCATGCTTCTGTGTGGCAAGCAATCTGATATTCACAAAGGGAATGACTTAACTCTCAACGAATGGACAATTAGCAAATCCTCAAAGCAGAGTAGATTCCATATGCAAACTGCACTCCTATTTCCAGGAAACTTCTCCCTCGATCACAATGCACTTGAGTTTATCAAGAAGAGTGCAAGTATTCCCTTGGAGCCAACGATTTAGCTTTTATTCCCTTAACCATAATGCATAGACATTCATTCAGTTTTTCCTGACACCACGTCCGCATTATCCTAGAAGACAATGTACTTCTGCTGTCCGCCTGCGAAGACTTCTCACTTGGAAAAACCCCGAGGGTTTGCAGATACCTTGTATTATGCCTACGGAGCAATCAATGCTGTCCTTTTTTTTTCCTTTTCCCCCGGATATTTCTCCATCTCATCATCATAGAATAGGAAAAGATGAGTTAGTCTTCTACCTACCTTGGAGGATAAGAAAATGCAACTATGATCTAATCAGCATGCCCTAAAGACCAAACATTACAGTTATTTTGCTTCACAAGCATTTTCACACCCCCAGCTCTACAAATACAAGGGCAATGACATGACTATCCTTCCACCTGAAGGACACAACCTCAATATTACTATCATCAACCTATTATCAATATATATACATCTATATATATTTGATAAAAGAGTCATCTGGTTACAATATCAGCATTTCTATAATCCATCAAAAGAATATGCACATCTTCAAACAACGACCAAACTCAAAGGTTCATTTTAACCATAAACAACTTATACCTAAAAACACCATTATTAAAACATCCTCCTGATGATGAACATGCTTTCTTCCTATTTGCAGCTTGTTGAAAAACCAGAATAGCAAGTAAGATGAATGGAATGAGCAACTATAGCCCAATGAGTAGTACATCTATTTTAAGCAGATTGAACGTTCACTATGCATCTTTATAATATACTATCGTAACTCATCAATCACCAATTCAGTATATGATAAACATAAAAATCTAAAACTGA
This sequence comes from Corymbia calophylla, assembly GCA_014182845.1. Classification (NCBI taxonomy): domain Eukaryota; kingdom Viridiplantae; phylum Streptophyta; class Magnoliopsida; order Myrtales; family Myrtaceae; genus Corymbia; species Corymbia calophylla. The sequence goes on from CM024695.1 coordinate 10,655,798, forward strand.
TGATATCTTTTCAATAAGACTTAGTATAAGATCAATCAACAATATCAACTTACAAAAACAAATCAATCATCAATGGTCTACTCCATCAATCAATTCTCAATTAACTATAACATCAATAGTCTATTCAATTGACTAATCTAATGCTCAATATATAACTATAGTCATGCTTAATGCTTGTGACAAACACCACCAAGTTTCGCCACTTGGCTAGGTCTCCAATTATATCAACCAGTGGTTTGGCTTAGAAGGACGTCTTGATAACAATATGCATACTTACCCCTTCAATAGATTCTAATCATAGCGACATAGGCATAATGCACTAATAGCATTCTCCAATAACCCCCAATTAAGTCATAAATTCATCTCATAAATTGGTTCCACAAACCGAACCATATGACCTTTCTCGATTCCATTAATCAAATATATTGCATCTCATGAAACATTTTACAATCAATACATATAGCTCTTGGCAATTCTTTTCACAAAGCATTTAATCAAGACTTTTACAATTGATTATTTCAAACTATTTCTTCCAATGCCTTGTCAACAGACTAAAAATGTAGTAAATATTCAAGTCAATTTATGCAAGAAATATGCTTTTCATAACTCATGCTCTATTAAATCGCTACCACTTTCAAGATATTAGTTTGTAAATTCATAGAAGAGATACTACTACTCACCTGGGAAAGCCGAAAACCCACCTACGAAGCTTTCTTGAGCTGATGCACTCGTATTCCTATTAATTAATCAGAAAACAATATCAAAATCCATGTAATACACTACACTAACGAACTACTTGACTAAACCACATTTAATTGTTGATAAAACGACTCCTACGTGCTTTGTCCCTTTTTGCGTATTGTCATGCATAGCTTGGACAAGAAACTTCATAAATTTGTTCCTGATCAAACCATACTTCGAAATCGATTTTCATCAAACCCCACAGCTTCACAATGCCCTAAACTATAACCCGCAAGAATCACAGCTTAAAAATTCCACAATCGAACCTTGCAGTTAAAAATTGACATAACTTTAGATTAATGACCTAGCTTCAATAACTACTCTAACTAGACGAATAATGGGCTTGAATTCTTACCTGGCGTTGCAATTCGGAGTTGATTCGACTTGTTGGAGTGCTCGGATCGACTACATCCGAAAATTCCTCTCTCTTTCTTCTTTTCCTCTTGTTGGGGTGTCGGGTGAGCTTTGTTTTCTCCGCTGGCTTCAAGCTTCTTTTCCTTTTACGCTCACTTATCGAAAGAGTTAGTGTTGGAGCTTGGGCTTTCTGCAACAGCGGCAGGGTTTTTGGACACATCTATTATAATGTGTATGACGGTACAATTGTCAGGCATGAGAGGATCCACAATTGGTTAAGATGAAAATGTGCCAATTATTATGTCTATTGTCACTCGCATGACATAACTGATCCGTAATTGCAATGACTACTGTCAAGGGGGATAGATAACCCATTCTTGAGTTACCATCCCACTAACAATTAAAGGTGCAACGCATGTTCTTACACCAACGTGTCAGCTAGCCTATCATGTCGTCATACTAAGTATGTACACTGCTCATCTTATTTGGTATAGATTTATTTACTTTCCATGAAAATACTCAATAGACAATGGTTGCTGGCTTTCCTTTTCATTTTGATTTTTTCAGAAAGGTATCTTTCGTTAATGAAACTTATATTAGGCACAACACACGGTTTTATTTATTTATGAAACATTCATAATTAATGAGGCAAGTATGTCAAAGAGAGAGAGAGAGAGAGAGCCATATATGGAGGCAAATGGAACAAAGAAACACAGTAATTATACGTTGCACTCATCTGGTATCCTTGTGTTATCTAGATCAGTCAACCTTTCCAATGAATTACACTAGATAACTTGCAACTGCTCCATGAATAAAAGAAAAGGGAAAAAAATTGAGTGAGCTATGGAAAAGGAAATAAAAGAGTGAAAAAAGATATACCAGAACTGAGTTAGCTTATATATATATAAATTTATCTCTTTTTACGTTAACTTTAAAGGAAAAGTGTAGTTGCCTTAAGAGAAATCTATTTGAACAACCAAGAGCAATTGAGCTTGTAATTTTGCACGCGGGCGTGAGATTTTTATCTTTGGTCTGTGAAATGTTGACACGATCGTTGTCCTGTTCATATAAAGGCTCCTTACAATGTCAATTGCCAGTTTAAGAAATAATTTATGTGCTTATCATTGGATGGTTGACATGTCAAAGGATTAATAATCATCTCAAGTGTTGACCTTCTAAACTATCCACTACGTGCGCCAATGTGTCTAGATTAACAAGGCTACTACGTATAGGCAGAAACTCAGTAATTGAAATTTAGTTTGACTCCAGTGATGTTTTAGGATCTCATCTTCTACTTTATATTTATCTCTCCAATTACGGATTCCCACATAATTGAAAGAAAATTTCGGGTTAGTTTGGTTTTAGGGAACAATTATTATTTTGGTTTTACCACAAAGTTCTCGAGAGACTATATTTTATTTTCTAAAAATGACCTTAGTTTTGTTATGCAATATTTGAGACTGAATCAAGTTCACTCACGATAAAATTTTCATCCATCGACACATGAGAATAAGAAATACTGTCAATTCACCAACATAAGAACTTTGAGTCTGTAGAGAAGTCCTTGCACGTGAGAAGAGAGGTGGGACACGAGCCAAGTGAGCCACAGGACGCGACTGTCGGCGGAGCGTGGAACGTCTATTCATTCTCTATGTATACGTCCCACGCACGTAAATGAATTAATACATGCGAGACAAAGAGAGACAGAGAGACAGAGAGACAGAGAGACACATGGAAGCAAACGGAACAAGGGAGATAAAAGACATGCCTAACACTTGCGTTTCCGAAAAATAAAATTTTTTAAAATAAGTGGAGGGTGAAAGGAAGTTTCAGAAAGAAAAGACATGCCTACTTCATGTGTCACCTTTTCATTTTGATCTTTTCAGAAAGGTTCTTCTCGTTAATGAGTCTAAATTTAGGAGTGAAATGTCCATGATTAATGAGGCAAGCAAGTTGGAGAAGAGAGAGACACAGAGAGAGGGAGAGCCATATATAGGGGCGAATGGAACGGGGGAAACACAGAATTTGTACGTTGCGCTCGTCTGGTATCCTTGTGTTGGATAGATCGGTCAAGCTTTCCAATGAATAACACCAGATAACTTCAAACTCTCAACGAGCACGAGAAAACGGAAAAAAAATTGGGGGAGCCATGAAAAAGGAAAAAAAAAGTGAAAAAAGATATACCGAAAGTGAGTTAGCTTCATATATTTTTTAATTTTTAAGTTAGATTTTAAATTAAAAGTGTAGTTGTTTAAGAGGAATTTATTCAAACCAAAAAAAGTCGTTGAGCTTCTACTTTCGTGCTTGCGCACGAGATTTTTGTCTTCGGTATGTGACATATTGACATGATCGTTTTCATGTTAATATAAATGATCTTTATTATGTCAATTGCCAGTGTAATAAATAATTTACATACTCAAAATTTGAAGGTGGATATGTGGAATATTTTGATTACATATATAAATCCAGACACACATGTCAGTTATCAACTGATACATATATATATAATTTCATACTGAGGTGGACCTAATAATAATTTATAGACTTATATAAAATTCGTATTCTAAATCAATTAATACATGCAAGGGAGAAAGACAGAAAGAGAGACAAAGAAGCAAACGGAAATGACGGAATTTTATGCCTCCTACATGCGTTTTTGAAGAATAAAAATATATAAAAAAAAGTGAAGAGTAAAAGGAAGGCGCACCTCGTTGAATGTCTTCGTTGTCCTGCGAAGAATCATCTCTTTGTAAGTCCTGTAACGGATATAACTGCGACCAGTGTCTAGTAATTTCGCGCAGTCCATTACAAATATCTCGCATTCATTTGGTATCTTTGAGTTGGATACAATAGTCGACATTTCCAAGGATCCACAATCGATAAATTTCAACTCATCCAAAAGCTTCAATTCTTCAAGGTCCTCAACAATCCGTAGCCCATTGCACCCTTTGAACAGTAAAATCCTCAGCTTCTTCGCGTTTGATAAACCCCATAACCCTCCTAGGGAATGGCAGTTTCGAACACTAAGGAACTCCAATGATTCCATCGTACTGAGAAATCGAATTTCAATTAGCTTTGGGCAGTCAGAAATTCCTATATTACGAAGCTTCCTCATGCTTGATGAAATATTTGACAATCTCTGAAGAAACATGCAATGAATTAAATTCAAATATCTCAATAGTTCAAGTCCATCGAGTTGAATTTCCCCCAGAGTAGAGCCCCAAAGAGACAATTTGGACAACTTGTTTGCGTTGGAAAATTGCGGTCCAACAACTTCTGAGTCAAAACTGTCCATGCAAAAATAATCGAGATCTTCAAGTTGAGGTGGGCAACCCAACTCCGTTGATGACACATGAACATCTGAGAGCCGCAAACATAACTTCTCCAGCTTAGTCAACTTTCCAACCCAACGCAATTCAAGAGTTTGCTTTGGGTTTGGGTTTGATGCCCGAGCAAGTACTTGGAAAAGGCCATTAGACAGAGACAATTCCACTAGATTCGTGAGGTAACTGAGATCCGGAACTAACCGCAATGATTTTGAGACAACACATAGACATTTCAAACTCGGGGGAAGCTGTGGCACCTCGTGAAGCTCATGCCAATCAATTAATTTCAGCTTTTGGAGTTGCGTAAGGGAATTGATTGTCATTGGCACTGCACTAACATGAGGGCGTGATATGTTTAGGATACTTAGAGACGATAGTTTACCAATTTCAGTGGGAAGTTCGCCTGCAAGTTGTCCACATCCATAGGCATCGATCTCTTCCAACCTCTCTAAATTTCCAATACTGGCAGGTAACCTCCTTATTGAACTATATTTTATATCCATCACCTTCGATTGCTTGAGATCTTTTATCGAGTCAGGTAACTCAACAATTTTTGTATACATGAGATTTAAATTCTGTAATGATGACAAGTTGCCTATTGATTTTGGAAGCTCCTTCAATTCAAATTGACAAAGATTAAGGAACTTGAGCTGTGTAAGATCTCCAAAAGAAATTGGAAGTTCCTCAATTGGCGTGCAAGATAGATCAAGGGATGACAGGTGTTTTGCATTGCCAATAGAATTAGGTAAACTTGTAATTTTAGTTCTTGATATATCCAACTCAGATAATGATGCTAATTTCCCAATAGAGCAAGGAAGTTTCTCCACCTGGAAACAACCTTTGATAGAGAAGTACTTTAGATTCACCAGACCACCAATCTCTTCAGGCAAAGTCGTAAGACTCCCACAAAAAGCAATGTCCAAGTGAGTAAGACCTTCTAGCTTCCCAATAGAGAAGTGTACTTCTTGCAGGTTGGGACATTCAATAAGAGATAGTCTCCTCAAACTTGGGCATCCAGAAAAGTCTAGAGTTCGTTTCAATCCATTACATCTTGAGAAAGAAAGAACTTTCAATTCGTTTGCCATCTGCAAAAATTGCTTAAATATTACCAGAGAGGATCAAAGAGAGAACACTATGTTGAGAAAACAAAAGTATGATTTCATACCTTCAAAATGTTCCATCCACCCCAAGTTTCGGTGTTTTCATTGTTTGAAAGTCGGAAAATGCTTAGATTTCTCAAGTGCAAATCGCCCATTCCATGATCTAGAGGAGGAGAATTCCAAGAAAGCCATCTTAGCTTTAGGAGATAATTGTTGATGTCTCTAGCAAAAGTCCCTGCTTCTAAGTTGAGGTATTTTAGATTGGCATCCTCTCAAGTTCTATATCCTTAATAGTGATGGGATCTGAATGATGTTCAACTAGATTGAGAGCTTGAACTTCTTCCTTTTTCTGCCAATAAAAACCATCGATGAGTATGATCTTTGCTTAAATTTGTCCTTCAAAATAGCCGAAGGGAACTTGTAAATAGATAGTAGGAAAATAATTATACGGTTGATAATGTATGGATCCTACTTTTACTTTACCTTTTCCGACCTCATTACTTTCAAAGCTTCTTCGCCATTCCACAACCGACTAGGCCCAGTCAGATTCTGAATACAACCTTGGCAAACTATGTACCTTCCAAGGTCTCTAAGCTGATCATGCATCCATATAGCATCACCATTAACAATTTTAATTAGACACAAATCAGTAAGTTCTTCCAATGTGCTATGTGGGAACAGATCGCAAGCAGCCCAGAAATAGGTTGCGATTGATTTCTTTTCATTTATAAAGAAGCATGCGATGTTGAGAAAATTTTCTTTTTGCATATCTTCTAACGCATCATAACTTATCTTCAACTTATCTCGGACTTCCTTATGAGGTGCTTTCTTCAATCTTTTTAGCCATTCTTCCCATATTCTTATTTCTTTGCGACGAAGAGAGGAACCTATGACTTCAAGAGCCAATGGGAGTCCCCTGGTTGAAGATACAACTTCTTGAGAAAGACTCTTATGAGTATTGGGAGGACAAACATTATTAAATGCATGCCAACTGAAAAGCTCTAGTGATTTATCGCGATCCATTTGCTTTACTTCATGAGGTAAGATTCCCTTCTCTTCATCCAAGATCCGTTTATCCCTTATTGTGATGATAATCTTACTCCCAAAATTAAAAGTGTCCAAGCCTCCCAGTAGTTTCTTAAGATGTTCTTCCTTGTCTAGATCGTCTAAAACAATGAGAACTTTTTTAGAATGACCTCTCCTTTTTATGCTATCAATCTCTTCATCAATTTCTACAAATCTAGAACCAAAGATGTCGGTTGCCAACCGTTTCTATAGATTTATTATGCCATTTCCCTTTGATGATTCTCGGATGTCCCCGATAAAGCTGCATTGGCCATCAAAGTGAGGACACAATTCGTTGTAAACAATCGTAGCGAGAGTAGTTTTACCAATCCCTCCCATACCATGGATTCCAACGAAATGCACACCGGTGCCAGATTCAACATCTAACAACTTCATTATGGGTTCTACTTGTTCATTTACCCCAACCAATTTGCCTTCTAAAGGTCTTTGTTTTACTTTTAGCTTATGCAGAACCTCTTTCACAACAAGATCAATGATTGCACCATATCTGCCACAAACCAAACACTTTCAGTAAAAGAAAACAAATAACAATCTCAATACTACTACCTAGCCAGTAGCATTTGAGTTTGTTCACTATTTCAAGTGTCGGGTAAATTATATAAAGCCAGAAGAATTTTGGTGTAATAGACTCCACAAGATATGATTGGTGTTATGATAGATAAAGTTACAATTTCACCCTATTTCTGAAAAAGAAATTTTCTCTTTTGCAGTCCGAATTACAGACATAATTCTAGAATTAGATCAAATTCACTCATATATAACTATCACTAGCCAAATGGCCCTGCTTGTGTATCACAGAATTGGTGAATTGGCTCTCTTTTTGGTGAGGAATGAAATTTACTACTCATATTCCAAAAACCGGTTTGTATACGATGCATGGGCTGATATATTTCATATTGAGTTTTGAATCACTCCAGCTTTTTTTTTTTCAGTGCAACTTACAAGAACAATAAAAGAATAGCATTTCGACTTAAACTTGAAAAAATTTCCATTAATAAGCATTTACTTACGCTTCCCCCTGGACTTCCCACCCCTTGATCTCACCCACTTTTCTTAAAGCCGCCTCCCACCGTTCCTTGCTCTCGCCGTCGGGCCTCTGCTTGTGCTTCTCCAAATCCTCCACATACAGTTTCGTCTTGAGCTTGACGTCGGAGGGCGTGACGTCAAAGAAGATGGGTAGGATCTCCGGCTTCCCGGTCGATTCGTTGAGTTCCGTCACACGAACGAGCTCTCGGAGGCACCAAGCGCTTGAAGCGTAACCCTTGGAAAGGACCGGTATGCAGATCTTGGAGTCGCCGACTGCTCTCAGGAGATCGTCGATCCGATCACCAGCGTGAAGCTCTTCGCTGTCTATGTAGGCGAAGATCCCCCGGCTGACCATGGTCCGATAGAGGCAGTCGGTGAAGTTGTTGCGAGTGTCGGGGCCTCTGAAGCTTAGAAACACATCGTACAGGGTCGCCCATGTGCCGGAACCACGGGTTGCTTCCATGTTTTTTTGGGGGGTTTCCCTCACAAAAGCCCCCTCGTCTCGCTCTGGGTTTTCGCTGGCTCGGACTTTTGGAGCTGCGCCTTCGGTGGTGTTAAATGGTAGAAATCATGCGAAGGCCCAAACCGATTTGAAGGAACCCGTCAAGAGCCTCTTCGTCGAAATGTACGCCCACCGACGTCCGATGCTTAAAGTGAAAAAGAGAGGACACTGAAGAGGTCCCTGCTAAGACAAGGACGTCCGTCGCTGTCAAGCTCGAAATATCTTCCTAAACTCAACTTTATTTAATGGGCAATAAAGATTCATTTCTTTATTAAACTAAACTGGGGAGTCAAACCCAGTATAAGTCACGAATAAGTGATTAATTTCAGCAAACCGTTTCTGGTAGCCGAGTACAAGAGACATTACTAGCAAGCTACCCAAGCAAATCAACGGCATTGGCCCCGACAATAACGTGAATAGTAACTGCCCAAATATACAACACAGTTACAGGACTAGTTACTAAAGGGCAAGCACACATTCACGTTCGGCTAAACTGAGCTTGCCAGTTATAACTTTAAGACCAACCCCTAGTCAAAATTAACTTCTCGCTACAGCAGCTAGAGCCCTTGAGTCTAAGTCTTACGGCAAACATAAAAGACTTCCTTGCAGCACGAACAGGAGGTGTAATAATTGAGGGAAAAAAGAAAAGAGGGAAAGGGGAGAATTTAGTCAAAAGTTGGGGAGCGTGTGGGACACGGAAGTAGAAAGCGAGGGCATATAAGAAAACAAAGGAGAGAGCGAGCAGGAAAAAGGGAGGGAGCGTAAAGAAGAGAATAAAATAAAGGTGGGAGAGGCCAGCAGTCAATGGCGTGTCCTGCGAATGATAGTTGTTGGTCTCCATAATTGATTCTTCTGCATCTGCTCCCATTACATCTTCCTAGTACGAGAAAAAGTGAATTAGTCTTCTCCAAGTATTGTAGCATAAGAAAAATTCAATATCTTCTAATCCATCCGCTTTGAAGTCCAGATATTACAATGCTTCATATCAAATTCAATATATATGGTACATATTTTATTTAAGGATTATGAAGAAAAATCAATGAATTGCTCATAATAATTGGTTGATAGTAGTAGAAATAGGAGCACTAAATCATGTGATGACTCAATAATAATGTATTAGTCATATGCCAATTCGTTGCATTTTTATAGACTAGTAGGACACTTGTCTACACAGGTTTTAAATATACCCATTGTGATATGCAAACAAGTAAATTCTTGTAATCTTACTTAACCTTCTTAATCCAAAGATTCTTATATCATAACTCATATCATTTTTTACATATTTAAGTAGATTATACACCTTGGATTACACATTACTTTGAAAACCAATTATACAAACAAGTGATATGAAATATCCAATAAGCCCTATGAACCATTTAAGACATTTGATTTGTGTAGGTAACTCTAATCCAAAGAGGTTTGAACTCATTAGTGGAATACAAAGTTGGGAATCTCCTAACACCCCAATCAACTGCACCCACTTTTAAGGTTGGACCAACAATTTGTATTGACATAATTAGCAAGAGGCCCAACATTTATGTTACCACTATGTAATCTTCAAAATTATATGTCAAGCTAGATATTTTTTAAATATAATTTTATCAATCGGGTTGAAGAGAACATTTCTTTTAGTAGAGAGATGTACAAATATATTTGTTTTTTCTTTTGGGGTTCCAATTTCCAACCCACTTGGGAGCACAATTCATAAAATTGACACCCTCGGCCATGATTAGTCGCATAATGATGGCTTGCAGAGAAGAAGCCAGTGTGGAAAAGACTGGACTTGAATGGCTGGAGGCGGGTTAATGACGGCTCGTCATAACGGGTGGCCATGGCAGCTTTATTCAAGTTGATCCCGAGAGAACGGAAAAGAAAAGAATAGAAATTCAGGTAAACAGCTCAATTTGTTATTTTTCGTTCTTAAAGTTTTCTATAGTCTCATTTAGCACCTACGCAGCCCGCATCACTGCTAAATGTCCTTCTATTGCACAATAAAAAAAGTCGAAACAATAAACAATGTCACGTCATATATTTTCGTTATCTAAAATCAACGAGCTTATCAAATTTATTTTATTACACTTTTTTCGAATTCTTAAATTCAATGGCATGACGTAGCAATTTTGGCAAAACTCATTTGTGGAGATTGTCACCAAAAATCAACAGAGTAGCCAAGGCTTTGTTCTTCGTTGGACTCCCGAGGAGCAGGAAGAAGTCGGATCGGGCTCCATCATCTCTGGAATTACCTTCGGCTCTTGCTTTATTAGCTGTTCCTGTTCCGATGGATTCTAAATATTCGAATAATGTTCAAGCAAAACAGGTTTAGGTACAAAGAGAAATAAGAACAGAGAATGCTCGAGCGACTGATCAGGAATATGATGGCTAAAGAAAGGAGGATTAAGGGGTCCTCAAAATCACCAGGCATTGTTTTTCTTTTGGTTTTTTTTTTAGGAAGGATCTATACATCAAGCACATCCACCAATTATTGTGAGAACCAATAAGAAAATAGTACGCTCTATAATATGAAGAATTGCATTTCATATTCATCCATAAAATATATTTCATTTTATCATTGCTATTTACTCTTTATTATTGTATGCAAGTTTATTTCTTATCGAAACATGTATCCAGTAAACCATTATCCTTATGAACTCCAATGTCCAAGGTACTATCATATCTAATTTTTTTGTCCAATCTGTAATTTGAGGTAGTGCATTACACATGTTAACAAAAGTGATTCTACTTAGGAAACCAAAAAAAAAAAAAAAAACATTTGGTTAAGATGTAATGCTATATATAACGACATGATTGGCCAAAGTTATGAAATTGCAATATAGTTCGTTCTTAATGTCCAATCACTTATGACAAACATGTAAACGGTAATGCCGTCACCCTCTTGAACCACTACAAGTTGCCCCCATCTCTAGACATTGCTAAAACAATCGCAGCTGCTTCAACTTAACCCGAGTCAACTAGCCTTCATAAAAGATTAAAAAGTGAAGCTGATGCCACCCTTCAGCAACCGAGAAATTAGACTGCAACTTCGTTCGCTAATCACTGTCGACTGAGGGGAAAAAAAAAACCGAGAGAAAGGGGAGAGTTTAGTAGTCAAAAGGAGGGGAACATGTGGGACGAGGAAGAAGAAAATGAGGGCATAAGAGAACAAAGGAAAGAAAGAGAGGGAGACGGAAAGAATAGGAGAAAATAAGGGAGAGAGAATGAGCGTTCGAAAGCAAGAGAGGATAAGGGAAGAACAAAATAGACAGTGACCGCAGCAATCGAGAGAGAGAGAGAGAGAGGGGAAGCTACATGGGCGCTTCCTCTGTTTGAACCGTGTACGAAACTGACCGATACACGCTTTAGTCTGAGTCAAATTTTGGATTTCTCGGGTGGAGGGACTTGATTTTGTTTAATGTTGGAGACCATTATCTAAATTTAACCGGTTTGGCAACTTAGACTCTCTCTTCATATTGTGTATGGAGGAGGGCCTTCTTTTGGTCTTTTAAATATCCTTACTTGTGGGGTTAGTAGCTTTGTCGGAGGAAGAAAAAGGGAAAGGCGTGGGTTTTATTTTTCTCTTCCGCTTCAGCTGTAGCCACTCAAAAAAGCAGAGAAAAAGGTGGAGTTTACGTCCTCGTATACCAAGAGTATATGGAATGCAAAATCTCGGAGACGAAGACAAATCTCTCGGAGACTGCAAATGCTATCTCAGCAGACTACAGAGCCTCATTGCCTGCACAATTGAGCTGAATGATTCGAAGCATGCAAATTATCATAAATCCCCGTTCTCTCGGTATTTTTTTTTCCTGCTCAAGCAACTGCCGTTTTATTGCTTGCTTCTCACCAGGGTACGCGCCATTTTGTACTTACAAGCATAAGTGTCTTCTAGTCTTGTTCACTGGTCAATGTCCTCTTGCCCTCCTTTCAAAATGAATCTGTCATCCAGTCAAGCTCAAAAAAATATTCCCAAGTATAATTATTTTTAGGCCTAATTCCATAATAAAGCACCAACTTTACATGAAATCAAGCAAACCATTACTGGCAGCCGAGTACAACAGATACTCCTAGTAAATTACTCGAGCAACAACCAGAACATACATAGTAACTGCCTAAATATCCGAGACAGTTGCTGGACTTGTTACTAAAGGCCAAGCACAACAATTCACGTTCGGCTAAATTGAACCTGCAAGTTAGAACTTAAGGCCAATCCCAAATCAGAATCAATTTTTTGATGCAGCAGCTTGTACCCTTCAATGCTCAGTCGTACTGCAAACATAAGAGACTTCGTCACAACATCAAGAAGAGGTGTAATCATTGAGAAATAGGAAAAAGGAGAGAAAGGCAAGAGCTTAGTCAAAAGGAGGCAAACATGCGGGACACGGGAGAAGAAAATGAGGGCATAAAGAAGACCAAAGAAAGAAAGAGAAGAAAGAGAGGAGACGTAAAGAAGAGATGAAAATAAGGGGGAGAGAATGAGCGTCAGAAAACAAGAGAGGAAAAGGGAAGAAGAAAATAGAGAGGGAACGGAAGCTACTGACGAAAAGAGAGAGGAAGCTCCATGCGCTTCCTCATTTTAAGTGGGTATAGAAGCCGACCCATTTGGAGGATTTTCATTTTTTTAAATTTGGTGAAACTTTCATTTTGCTTTCGATTGGAGAGAAGTATGTAAGTTTGACCAGTTTGACTACTAGGAGACTTTTGTTTATATTGCGCACAGAGGCGGGATTTCTTTTGGCCGTACAAAAGAAGGGGCTCATATATATATATATATATATATATGCTAACTCTCCTCGAGGCTAAAATACAGTGGGTTTAAATGTAATCTAGTATTGGGAAGCACTTCAGGCAGGTAAAGTGAATTATTTGTGACTCACTCTCCTTATGGAGTAAGATTCAGATCGAACAACATAAATCTTTTATATTCGTTATTGTTCCTTATTGATTTATTTGGTTATTTCATTCTCTCATGTTGATTTGAAGGCAAGATCCAACTAGTTTATGTATTAATTTTACAATAATTATTATTAGTTCTAAGATTAGAATTTTTTTGGATTTTGATTGGAGTTTTTGATTGTCTAATCGTCATCTAGAAATTCTGTTGTTACAATTATGCGTGGAGTAAAAATAGAAATTTAAAAGTTTAATGGGAAGAATAACTTGGGTGGTGAAGCAAGGTGTGTGCACTATTAATAACCAAGGTTTGGCCTAGGCATTAGATGACAAAGCTAAGTTGCCGAAAAATGCTGACAAAGATGAGTTAATGGAGACAGCAAAGAGGATAGAGGACTAGTTACTAAAGGCCAAGCATCCCAAGTCCCATTCTGCTAAACTGAACTTGTCAGAGTTAGAACTTAAAGGCCAATCCCAAATCAAAATAAACTTTTTGCTAGAGCTGCTTGTGTCCTTCGATGCTAAGTCTTGCTGTAAATATAAGAAACTTCGTCACAACATCAACAGGACGTGTAATAATTGAGAAAAAGAGAAAAAGAAAGGAAGGAGAGAGTCTAGTCAAAAGGAGGGGAACATATGGGATGAGGAAGAAGAATTTGAGGGCATAGGAAAACAAAGGAGAGAAAAGAGTAGGAAACAAAAAAGAGAGGGAGCGTAAACGAGAGTAAAATAAGGGAGAGAAAATGAGTGTCTAAAGCAAGAGAGGAAAAGGTAGAAGAAAATAGAGAGTAAGCGGAGCAACAAAGAGAGATAGATAGGAGCTGCATGCTTGCTCCTGAGATCCAACAAATCATATTAAATCCGTTTTGCAACACTTGGTAAGGATTCTAAGTTTATTGAAATTTCATAGTTGAGCTATAAATTCATATCCATTCGAATTTTGAGTCGTTGTGCTTATTCGAAAGAAGTTAACCGATGCTTTCTAGTATCAAGATATATAAGTCTTTGTTTCAAATTCTTCATTAGATGCTGTGTCTTATTGCATAATTTGACATGTGAAGAACATACTAAGAAGAGTGGATCAATATGATAGAGTCTAATTAGTAGGAGTAAGCTTTGTTGATGCATGAACCGGGGTATCCTCAACTGGATGGTAATGGACCCGAATTCTTTGAAGGATTCGCACCGCCCAAAAAAAAAAAAAAAGGAAAAGGTGGTCGGATGTTTGTCCGCGAGGATCTCCAATGCTCAGGTCAATGTATTTTTCCGGAAGGAGAGGCTAAAGATACAGAAGGCATACATTGCCAAAGGACACTTGCATATTGTAGTGTGAGATCACGGGCTTACTATACTGGGCTTATTCACATGTTACTGTTTTTCTTACATATAGGGCCTAATGTTTCTTGTATTCGTCAAGCTTGGCCCAACCAATACGATGGATCAAGCAGGATTCTGTTCTTACTTTAGTATGGTTTCAAGAAAAGTGACAGGTTTATGAGTGGGAGATACAGATTCAAGCTACTATGCAATGCGTAACGAAGCAATATGACGAAATTCAAGAAGTGTAACAGGTTATGAGTGGTAGGTTGATATCCAGGATAAATGGTCCGTATACACGATCTCGTAGAGTTAAATGCAGCTCTACAAAGTAAAAAAGTTCACTCCATCTTAAAATTATGACAGAGCATTTCAATGAAATAATAATTAATTAAAAGCTAAAAAGCAACACTTTTTGTCCCTTGCTTTTAAGCTTTTTCTAATCAAATGCTGGTACTTCTAATTTTCTAACAAAATCCTTCTACTTGCACAAATAATCAAATGAAGATCTTCCAACACCTTATTCAGCCAAACCCTACTAATATGGTCATCAAACAACTTCGGGACATTTTATCGACATGGATGCTTCCGTGGAAAAAGAAAAAGAAAAAGAAGAGAATTTGTCAACATTGACAAAATAGTGCCCACATCACACTTTGATATTGTCCAATGGTCGCGTCCCGGATTTGGCATCGGGAGACTTGATTAGATAATTTGTGCAAGTGAAAAAATTTGATTAGAAAAATTAAGAATTGATTAAAAAAATTCGTGAAGGTTTAGGAGCGGAAAGCAAAATTTCTCCAGAATTAAAATATCCAACGGAAAAGCATATCATGGGGGGGGGGAATTCTCGCATAGATTGACAGCGAGCTCGATATCCCAATGGCCATCAACTGCGAGCACATAGAGCAAAGAATAAATAGATGAACGAAGTCGGGGGCTTGAGCGCAGCATGGGCGAGCGATGCCAACGCCGTTTGAATGCGCTCGGCCGTGGACGAACTGCGCTAACGACAGTCAAGGACGAACTGTATGCTAATGGCAGCCTTGACCGCATTCGGCCATCGACAGCCAAATCTGGAGAGCGACGCCAGCAGAGGCTAGACGCGGCGCCCGCGAAGTGAAGGTGAAACTACAATTAGTTGAACACGCTCTTGAGGATTGAGATGACATAGTCAGAAGTCTGTGCCCTTTGCTTCTGCCACTAAAATCTCATCCTAGAAGGAAGTAGAATTGCTTGCAGATATCATCTAATTAATCTCTTCTACCATCAGTTTTGTCCACTTCACAAACATTGGCACACGAAAGACAAATGTTTTCTCCTATTAGATCTAGTCATCTGTGACAGCATAATGCTTGGGCCTAGGATTGAATGTGTTAGTAATCACGACAGATTTTGGAAGCGCTCGTGCAAGATTTTGGGAGATCCCAAAATTGCCTACTTCTGCTTGTTTTTCCTTCATTTTTCCTCTTGGTTTTTTGCACTCTTCAGTTATTTGAGAAATTTTGGTAGAATCATTCATTTACCCATGTCAAACTAGCGCCTTGCTCTGTGTGACCATTCGACAGACAACAGTGACAGGGACTTACTCTACATACTGGACTACCAAATTTAGTTGGAGAATTGCGTCATTTTCATCGTCAATTCTGTAAAAAATGACTCCTGGTGGCATAAATAAAAAAAGGTAATATCTGACACAAAGATTCAGGCGAACTTATTGCCAAAAGAGGCTACTTCTTTCGATTTCTGTCAATCAATAATCACAACTACTAATAGCTAACTAGACACCTACCAGTGCCACCAGTGTAAAGACATCGACTAACTCTGCCCTAGTCTGGTATTTGCATAGCGCACACTTTGAAAAAAAAGTATCATATGCATCGAAAAACTATTATCTAAGTTGTCGAAAATCTTGACAATGCTTCGATGTGGCAAGCATTCCGATATTCACAAAGGGAACGATTCACCTCAACGAATGGACAGTTAGCAAATCCTCAAAGCAGAGAAGATCCATATGCAAACTGCATTACTGTTTCCAGAAAACTTGTTGCCCGACCACAATGCACTCGAGTTTATAAAGAAGAAGAGTGCGACTATACTCTTGGAGCCATCAATTTAGCTTTTATACTCTTAACCATGATGCAGAGAGATCCATTCAATTTTTCCTGACTCCACGTCTGCATTATCCTGCAAGATAATGTACTTATCCTGTCTGCCTCAGAAGACTTCTCCCTTGAAACAACCGTATGGGCTTGCAGATGCATTCTAATAAGCATGTGGAACAATCAATGTTGTCGTTCTCCTTCATCGAATCTTGCAAATCTTTTTCCATTTCATCCTAGAACAGAAAAGGACGAGTTAGTCTTCCACCTGTATGAAAGGACAAAAAAATGCAAATATGATCTAATCAGCACTGCCCTAAATTCCAAACATTACAGTCGTTTGCTTCATAAGCATTTGTGAACCGTAGGGCAAAGCCAGTCACAAAACCAAGTGGATGACGGAACAATAATCGGGCATGAAAGGATTGACGATCACTTAAGATAAAAATGTGCCAATTATAGAGACTAGTATCACTCACATGACATAATTGTCTGTAGTTGCAATGAGTACTGTCGAGTGGGTTAGACGACACATTAGTGAGTTACCATCCCCTAGCCAACCATGTCCGGTAGAGGCAATCGGTGAAGGTGTCGCGAGTGTTAGGTCCTTTGAAGCTCAAGAAAACATCGTATTGGGTCTCCAATGTGCCAGAACCACTGGTTGCTGCCATGTTTTTGGTGGGTTTCCCTCACAAAAGGTCTCTCGTCTCACTCTGGTTTTTGCTCGACTTGGAGTCGAGTCTTCGGTGGTGTTAAAAATTCGAGTTTCTGGTCAGGATCGGCCTGCGATGCTTAAATTAAAAAGAGACGACCCTCAATACGCTTGACTCTGTCAAGCTCGAAAAATATTCCCAAATACAATATTTATTTTCAACGGATAAGTTGAATTCATATCTTCGATGCTAATTCTTACTGCGAACGAAGGAGACTTCATCACAGCATCACCGGGCGGAGTACTTGATTATGCAGCTAGTCATTCCTAGCACTCCCTACATTTTACATGGAACCGTTCCACACTAGCTTCCGTGTGATTAACCTGAAACTAGTACCTTAGCGACCTGCTTTAGTGTTGAATCTCGAGTTTGAGATGTGTATGAACCCGGCTAGTCTGGATGATTTTGCTTTGTTCAAATTCAGTGTGCGCTTTAATCCGAGTCAAATTTGGACTTTTTGGGCTTTGGAATTTGATTTTGTTTTCTGTTCGAGAAGAGTATCTAAGTTTAACCCATTTTACTTCTTGGTCTCTTTGTTTATACTTGTGGTGGGGTCAGTAGATTTGTCAGAGGAAGAAAAATGAAGAGGCGTGGGTTCTAATTTTCTCATCCCGTTCAGCGGCAGGCGCACGAAGAGAAAAGTGAAAGGCCTTCTCCTTTCAGCCACGCGGAGAGGAAGAGGAACACACGGTGATCATTTTTTGCGCGAAGAGTTTTCATCCTCGTTCTCTTCCTGGAGATACGCGTGTTTCAAACCGTATAAGGCTAAACACTGTGATTTAGGTGGAATCTAAGGCTAAGAAGCACTTGAGTATGGTGTTCTTTGTAATTCTTTGATTGATTAGTGGATTATTTGCAAATGACACTCCATATAAAATAGATACCCACATTGGGACCGAATCACGTAAACTTCATGCATTTTTTATTGTTCCTCGTTGATTTATCTGATTATTTCATTCCCTCGCATTGATTTAATAACAAGATCCGATTAGCTTCCGCATTAATTTTACAAAAATTGATATTAGAGCTAAGGTTAGGATCTTCCAGGGTTTTTGCTTGTATAATTGCTGTGTGAAAATTCTGTTATTGCAATTATGGCTAGAGCGAAAAAAGAAATTCAAAAGTTTAATTAGGAGAATCAATTTGGGCGGCGAAGCAAGATGAGATATTGGATGTCAAGGCCAAGTTGTTGGAAATGCTAAAAGATGCGGATAAAGATGAGTTAATGGAGAGTGCAAAGAGTATAATCTTGTTGATACTATTGGACGAGGTTTTAATAGAAGTGGCCGAGAAAAAGAAAGGGTTTAAATTATTATCATATATGTTGAAGACTATGTTTCCGTTAATTAGGCTATGTTCGTTTCATGGAAAAATACTTTCAGGAAACCGTTTTTGGGATTTCCGACGTTCATTTCATGGAAAATAAATTTATTAGGGAGAACATTTTTCATAAAGGAAAAAAAGTCTTCTAAAGTTGGGGAAAGTGTTTTCCACTTTTCAAGATATTTTCCACTCATCTCTCTTATCTCACACCCCTTATTAGTCCTCACTTCTTTCTTTCTTTATAATTTATAATTTTTTAAATTTTTTTAAAATTCAAAATTTTTGTTATTTTTTAATAAAATCTATTTTTTATTAGTTTTTCTTTTTCTTTTTCTTCTTTCTCTTTGCTGTTTTTCTTTTTCGACCGATTGTCTGCCACGGCAATGGCCAACGATCGGCGATAGGCGAGCCGAGCTCACCGATCTAGCGTCGCCAGAGGGGATGAGGCTTGAGTCTCGCCAAATCGAGGATGCCCGAGCCTCGCCAGACTACAGCAAGGCTTGGGCCTTGCTAGATCGACAACGCCCGAGCCTCCTGGCCTCTAGCGAAGCTTGGGCATCACTAATCTACGAGGCCCGAGCCTCCTCCTCGTTTGGCGATGCTCGGGAGTCACCGATCTGGTGAGGCCCGAGCCTCATCACCTCAAGCTCGCCTCGCTGGTGAGCTGATCGAGCGAGCTTGCTAGAGGTAGGCAAGCCTCGAGCCTCATTGGCGAGGCAAGCTTGAGGCTTGGCCGGCAATTGGCAAAGGAAGGAGTGAGCATAGAAAAAAAGAAAAAAAGAAAAAAAAAAAAAAAGAATTTAATAAATCAATTTTAAAAAACAATAAATAACGATTTAAAAAAATAAAATAATATTAAAATTATTGAAAAAGATGTATAAAGGAAAATATTTTCCCAAGTGAACAGTGGAAAATATTTTCTACATCATTTTCAAATTACACTCGAACACTGGAAAATAATTATGTTTTCTTAGAAAATAGCTTTATGCAAAATATCAACATTTTCCACAAAACGAATGAAGGCTTAATCATAGATCTCCATCAAATTGTCCACTCAATATAATTTATCCTAACCTAGCACACTACTCAAGCAAAAACCATAGCCCCAACTAGAACGTGAACACTAACTGCCCAAATGTCCAAAACAGTTACAAGACTAGTTATTAAAGGCCAAGCATACCAATACACTTAAGGCAAATGCCAAATCAGAATTAACTTTTTTTCTGCAGCAGCTTATGCACCCTTCAATGCTAAATCTTACTGCAAACATAAGGGACTTCATCCCAACATCAACTGAAGGAGCAACTTGATTATGCAGCAAGTCATTCCTGGCTCTCCATATATTGCATATGGAAACCATTCCACATTAGCTTCAGCATAATCAACCCGAAAACTAGTCCCTCGGTGATCTGCTTTATCCAATGAAGTCCAAAAATCCAATTCCCAAGAACTCGATCGATAGCACATAGCAATAGAGCTCACTTCCACATCTGGGAAGAGAGGAGTTCAGCCAAGAGAAGAGGCATGTTGTCTCCACTTTCCTTATTCCAGTTTCCTTTTTCTTTTCAAGTTCATGAGTACTATGAGCTTGTTGAGATTAATGATCAACAGCCCTAGATACCGTCTATTTTGAGCTCGATTGTTTCTTTCATTTTTATTATTATTATTATTATTATTTTTTCATATTTTGGCTTTCTTTAGTTATTTGATCAACTTTGCTAGAACCATTAATCAACCAAATAAGGAAAAAAAAAGTGCCTTGCTGTATATGACCAAAAAATTGGATAACAATTACCGCAACAGACTCTGAAATACTGGATTATCTGGAGAATTTGGTCGTCTTCTTCTTTGACTGCTTAAAAATGACTTCTTCCGGCATAGAAAAAAAGAGTGACCTAAAACACAAATTTTTAGTAGAATACTGATACCTAGAGCTTGCCCCGGTCCAAGTATTTTCATGTTGTGTACCTTGGAGAAAAGTATCATATGCGTTGGAAATCGATGTTTTACAGAAATGGGTTTTCACGAAACGTAATTACTTACCCCGGACAAACAGACAATAAGTTTCTCTTGTGATGGACCTGTAAGAGGGAGGACATGTCCTCAGAGCAAACTCCATTACTTCTGGCAATTTCACAAGAAATGCAAACTTGCCGTTCCTCCGACTCTGTCACCCTCTATTGAGGTCCTTTCAGGCTTTACGGGTATTTCCAGCAGAACTCGAGATAGGACTTTCACGTTACATGAAATAAAAACATTTGCATTTGTCAAGAAATAACAAAAAATCAGAGGGTTTGTCAACATCAAATTATTATAGGAGGTGTTCTCAACATTCTTGAATTATATCATATTGCTTCGTTATGGGCTGCATAACATATTGAATATGTTTCCCCCACTCATAAGCTGTCACTTCTCATGAATATTTCCCACTTATATTTCTTTTATTAAGTGACATCGCAGAATTTAATGGTTTAAACAAGTGGGACCCGTGATATAAATGATATTATTACCTCATTTAGTAAGAGAATTTCAATAAGTTTTCTCAGTACATGTAGCACTACTCTTCATGAGCATAGCAACTTAGGAAAGTTATTTCTCTTCTGATCTTTCCCTTCATCCACTAGATATCAACTTTGTTTGGTTGAATTTGGAAGCATATTGAAAGTAGATAATTCTGCCAGATTCATTGCATCGGTTGGGCCAAGCTTGACGAATGTAAATTTTATTGGGCCCTATAGGTAAAGAAAAAGCTCATAGAGTTCACTAACTTGTGAATACGCCCACTACCAGTAATCCCATGATCTCATTTTACAAAATGCAAATTTCCTTTGGCAATGCATGCTCCATCTCTAGCCTCTCTCTGGACAAATACATAGACTTAGGCATAGGAGATTTTCGGCGGACAGACATCCGACCGCTCAGTTCTTTCCACGATGCGAATCGTTCAAAGCATTTGGGTCGATTACCATCCTGTTCAGGATCCGCCCAGTTCGTGTGTCAGCGAAGGTTATTCCAACTAAATACTCTTTTCACACTGATCCACTCTTCTTAACATGTCAAATTATGCAACAGGGCACAGCATCTAATGAAATAACTTGAAACGAAGACTTCCCAAACACATTACTGTCAGCATCAGGTAAAGTACTACAGATCAAGGTGGCAGCGTGTTCACAAATATGCCAGCCATTATCTAGTAATCGTTTTCTTGTCTCAAGAAACTTGCTCCTTTCTGGTAATTGTCTATTGTATACAACCAAGAAGACTCTGAAAGTTCTATTGCAACTTTAAACCAGCCAGTAAGAGAATCAGATTGCAATGGCTTACCAAACTTGATGAATGTAGCTTCAATCAGAGTCTTTCTGCGCTGCCATCAATTTATGGGTGACTTGGCATGATTTTTCAGAGACCACTAAGCCATTTCTGCCTTGAAAGACCCTGCTGGTCCAATGTAATCTAAGTCTCATGATCAGAACATGTTTGCAAACATCCAAAGATACACCGGGTACACCTGCAAAACCAGCTTGTGTTTGAATGAAGAGTATGCTGACACACTGAATAAACTCAAGTGGATGCTCGATGTAAATTGAGATGACAGTCAGTAGTCTGCGCCCTTTGTTTCTGCCACTGAAATCTCGTCCTAGAAGAACGTAGAATTGCTTGCAAATATAATCTAATTAGTCTCTACCATCACTTTTGTCCACTTCACAAACATTGGCACAAGCAAGACAAATGTTTTATCCTATTAATTGTAGTCATCCGTGACAGAGTAATCCCAGGGCTAAGGATTGAATGTGTTAGTAATCTTGACAGAGTTTGGAAGCGCTCATGCAAGATAGATTTAATGATCATCGTTTGGGACATCCGAAATTGCCTACTTTGGCTTTTTTTTTTTCATTTCCCCTCTAGGTTTTTTGCACCCTTAAGTTTTTTGAGAAATTTTGGTAGAATCATTCATTTACCCAGATAAAACTAGTAGCTTTCTCTGTAGACTACCCAATAGATGACAGTGACGAAAACTGACTCTAAAGCATTGGATAACAAAATTAGTTGAAGAATTGTCGTTTTCATTGTCAATTCTGTCAAAATGATTCCTAACGGCATAAATAAATAAAGAAAGGTGACATATGAAACAAAGATTCGGGCGAACTCCTTCCTTAGGAGGCTACTTCTTTCGATTTCTATCAATCAGTAAACACAACTACTAATAGCTAACTAGTCATCTGCCAGCGCAGTGGCACCAAGACAGTTACTATTGCTGCCCTGATCCTGTATTTGCATATGCATTGAAAATTTTTATCTTAGTAGTTGAAAATCTTTACGCTGCTTTCATGTGGCAGGCAATCTGATATTCACAAAGGGAATGACTTGCCTCAACGAATGGATAGTTAGCAAATCCTCAAAGCAGAGTAGATCCACATGCAAAGTGCATTCCTGTTTCCAGGAAACTTGACCGCAATGCACTTGAGTTTATCAAGAAGAGTGCAAGTATTCTCTTGGAGCCATCAATTCAGCTTTTATACCCTTAACCATAATGCATAGAGATCAATTCAGTTTTCCTGATTCCACGTCTGCAAGACAATGTACTTATCATGTCTGCCTCTGAGGACTCCTCCCTTGGAAAAACAATAAGGGATTGCAGATACATTCTAATATGCCTTTGGAACAATCAATGCGGTCGTTCTCCTCCATTTCATCCTCCTAGAACAGGAAAAAATATGAATTAGTCTTCTACATATATTGGAGGACAAGAAAATGCAAATACGATCTAATCAGCATGCCCTAAAGTCCAAACACTAGTCATTTTCGTGAATTGTAGGGCAAAGCCAGTCACACGACCAAATGTATGATGGTACAATCATCGGGCATGAGAGGATCAACAATTGCTTAAGATAAAAATGTGCCAATTATAGAGTCTATTGTCACTCGCATGACATCATTGATCCGTAGTTGCAATAACTACTGTCAAGTGGGTTAGACGACTCATTAGTGAGTCGCCATCTCACTAAAAAACAAAGGTGACATGCTTGTTCTTCCGCCAACATGTTGGCAAGCGTGCAAGGTGGTTGCACTAAATGTATACATTGCTCATCTTATTTGGTACAAGTTTATTTTCTTTCCATGAAAGTTCTCCATAAATAGTAGTTCTTGTGACTTTCTTTTTCATTTTGATTTTTTCAGAAAGGTACCTCTCGCTAGTTAATCTTATATTAGGTGCAGCACACAGTTTTATTTATGTATGAAATGTTCATCATTAATGAGGCAAGTATGTCGGAAAGTATGCCGGAGGGGGGAGCTATACAAACACGGTACTTGTTTGTTGCACTCACTCATCTGGTATCCGGATAGATCAGTCAACCTTTCCAACGAATAACACCAGACAACATGCAAATGCTCCATGAACGCGAGAAAAAGGAAAAAAAAAAAGTGAAAAAAGATATAACTAAACTAAGTTACCTTTAACAACTGAGGTTTACCCATTGGCCACCATTCTCTCATGAGAAGGGGGAGGAGGGGGAGGTGGGGTGAAGGGAGAGGTGAGGAGTTCAAATTCCCACATTCTCAGGGAGGTTGGGATGAGGACGATTTAGCTTTAGGTGTAGGTTTCGACTCCCACCCCTTACAAGGAGGCAAGAAGGTAAGGCAAAAGTCTAAAAGTGAGAGTTAGTGAGGAAGTCGCGTAGGACCGACCAAAAAAAAAACTGAGTCACCTTCATATATATTTTTCTATAAGTTTATCTATTTCTGTGTTAAATTTTGAAGGAAAAGTGTAGATGTTTAAGAAAAACTTATATAAACAACCAAGAGCACTTGAGCTTCTACTTTCGCACGTGAGTGCAAGATTTTTATCTTTTGTTTGTGAAATATTGACACAATCGTTTTCATGTTTATAAAAAAGATCTTAATAATGTCAATTGCCATTGTATGAAATAATTTTCATACTCACCGTTAAATATTAACATGGGAAATAGTTAATTATCATCTCGGTGTTTACCTTCCAGACTATCCACAACGCGTCTATACATCTAAATTAACAAGGCTGCTCCTTGGTAGGCAGAAATTTTGTAATTGAAATTTTGTTTGACTCAAGTGAAATTTCAACGTCTCATCTTCAACCTTACATTCATCTCTCCATTTACGGATTCCCACGCAATTGAAAGAAAATTTCCGGTCAGCTTGTTTTAGGGAACACATATTATTTATTGTTTTACCACAAAGTTCACAAGAGCCACACGACGCGGCTAGACAACAAGGAAGCTCTATTCATTCTCTATATATGCGTACGTACCCCGCACATAAATGAAAAAACTTGCAGGAGAGATAGAGAGACAGAAGCAAACGGAACAACGGAAAGAAAAGTCAAGCCTATGACATGCGTTTCCCAAAAATAAAACTTTGAAAAATTAAGTGAAGGGTGGAAGGAAGGCACACCTCGTTAGGTGTCATCCTTGTTCTGTGAAGAAGCATCTCTTTGTAATCCCCATAACTGATAAAACGGCCATTTGTACTTGGTAATTTCGCGCAATGCCACACACATGTCATGCATCCATTTGGTATCTTTGAGTTGGTGGCACCAGTCAACCTTTCCAAGGATCCACACTTTAATAAAAACAAACGATTCAAAAGCTCCAATTCTTCAAGGTCCTCAACAACCTGTATCCCATCGCACATGTGGATCCATAAAGCCTTCAACTTCTTCGAGTTTGATAAACCACGCAACCCTTCTAGGGAATCACACCGTTTAACATGGAGTTCCTCCAATGATTCCATTGTACTGAGAAAACGAATTTCAATTAGCTTCAGGCAATTTGAAATGACTATTCGATAGAGCTTCCTCAAGCTTGATGAAATAATTGACAATCCTTCAAGAAACTCACAATTTCTCACTTTGAAATCTGTCAATAGTTGAAGGCCATCCAATTGAATTTCCCTTAGCGGAGAGCGATAAAGACACAATGTGGACAAATTTTTTAAGTGGGAAAATTGGGGTCCAACAATTAATGAGTCGAAAATGTCCATGCTAGATAAAGTGAGTTCTCTAAATCGAGGTAGGCCACCCAACTCCATTAATGGTGCGGGAACATCTGAAAGGCCCCACCTCAACTTCTCTAGGTTATATAACTTTCCAACCCATTGCAATTGAAGAGTTTGAATTGGGTTTGATGCCTGAGCAGGTTCTTGTCCAAAACCGTTAGATAGATCCAATTCCACCAAATTGGTGAGGTTACTGAGATCTGGAACTAATCGCAATGATGTCGATTGAACACGTAAACAATTCAAACTCGGAGGAAGTTTCGGCAACTCTTGAAGCTCGTTACAGCCTGTTAAATCCAGCTTTTGGAGTCGTGTGAGGGAATTGATTACCGTTGGCACTGCACAAACATGAGTATATGATATATCTAGGATATATAGAGACAATAGTTTACCGATTTCAAAGGGAAGCTCGCCTGCAAGTTGTTCACAACCATTGGCACGGAGCTCCTCCAACCTCTCTAGTGTTCCGATACTAGCAGGTAACCTCCTTATTGAACTCATTGTCAGAATTAGCTCCTTCAATTGCTTGAGATTTTTTATCGAATCAGGTAACTCAACAATACTTGTCTCCGAGATATCCAACTTTTGTAATGATATCAAGTTCCCTATTGATTCTGGAAGGCCCCCCAAATTTTCACATTCATCGAGTGAAAGTAACTCGAGTTGCGTGAGCTCTCCAATAGACATTGGAAGTTCCGAAATTAGTGTATGTGTTAGTTTAAGGACTGATAGGTGTTTCACATTGCCAATAGAGTCAGGCAAACTTGAAATTTTTGAGATTGATACATCCAACATAGACAATGATTCTAATTTCCCAATAGAATCTGGAAGTTTCTCCATATTGTAGCAAGAATTTATAGAGAAGTGCTTCAGTTTCACTAGTCCTCCAATCTCTTCAGGCAAAGTTCGAAGACTCTCACACTGACAAATGTCCAAGTGAGTAAGACTTTTTAGCTTCCCAATAGAGTAGTCAATTTCTTGCAAGTTTGGACAATCACGAAGAGACAGTCTCTCCAAACTCAGCCACCTAGAAAAGTCTGGAGTTCGCTTTAATGCTTTGCATCTTGATAGAGAAAGAACTTTTAATTGATTTGCCATCTGCAAAAGTCACTAAAATATTATTAGAGAAGATCAAAGAGAGAGTACTATGTCTATGGTGAGAGAACAGAAGTACAAATTCACACCTCCAAAATGTTCCATCCACCCCAGCTTTGGATGTTTTCAGTGTTTGAAAGTTCGAAAATTACTAGATTTTTCAAGTGCAAATTTGCCATTCTACAATGTAGAGGAGGATAATCCCAAGAAAGCCATCTTAACTCCAAGAGATCATTATTGATGTCTCCAACAAAAGTCGCTGCATTTAACTTGAGGAATTTAAGATTAGGCATCCTCTCAAGTTCTTCATCCACAATCCTAATGGGATCCGGATGATTTCCAACTAGATTGAGTGCTCGAACTTTATCCTTCCTCTGCCAAAAGAAAACATTGATGAGTATCAGCTTGCAAACATTAAATTTTCCTTCACAATGGCCAAAAGGAAAGTTTTATATGGGAAGTAGGAAATTGATTGTACGGTTGATAATGTATAGATCCTACTTTTACTTACCTCTTTCGACCTTACTACTTTTAGAGCTTCTTCGCCCTTCCATATTCTACTGCGCCCTGTTGGATGCCCAATGCATTCTTGACGAATAATATCCCTTCCAAGGTCTCTCAATTGATCATGCATCCATATAATATTGTCGACAATTTTAATTAGACACAAATCAGTAAGCTTTTTCAATGAACTATGTGGGTATAGATCGCAAGCATCCCAGAAATAGGTTACTCGTGATTTCTCTTCCTTTATGAAGAAGCAAGCGATATCAAGAAAAATTTCTTTTTCCACATCTCGTAATGCATCATAACTTATCTTCAACTTATCCCAAACTTCATCATGAGGTACATTCTTCAATCTTTTTAGCATTTCTTTCCATATTTCCTCATTTTGACAATGAAGATAGGAACCTACGACTTCAAGAGCCAACGGGAGTCCCCCGGTTGTAGATACAATTTCTCGAGAAAGACTTTGATGGGTATCGGGAGGAGAGACACTATTAAAGGCATGCAAACTGAAAAGCTCTAGCGCTTTACCGGGATCCATTTGCTTTACTTCATAAGCTAAGATTCCCTCCACTTCATCTAAAATCCGTTTATCTCTTGTTGTAATGATAATCTTACTCCCAGAACCAAAAATGTTAGGCCCTCCCACTAGCATCTTATGTTGTTCTTTCTTGTCTAGATCATCTAGAACAATGAGAACTTTCTTAGAACCAACTATCCTTCTTATGCTATCTATTCCTTCATCAGTGTTCGTAAAATTTTCTACAAATCTAGAATCAGAGATGTTGGATGCCAACTGTTTCTGCACATTTACTAGGCCAATTGTGCTTGACGATTCTCGGATGTCCCCAATGAAGCTGCATTGGCCATCAAAATGAGGACATAATTCATTGAAAACTATTTTAGCAAGAGTAGTTTTACCGATCCCACCCATTCCATGGATTCCAACAAAACGCACACCAATGCTAGATTCAACATCTAACAACTTCATTATGGCTTCTACTTGTTCGTCTACTCCAACTAATTTGCTTTCCAGATGTCTTTGTTTTACTTTCAGCTTATGTAGAACCTCTTTCACAACGAGTTCAATGATTCCACCGTGTCTGCCACAAACCAAACTCTATTAGTGAAAGAAAATAAATAACAATCTCTCCATTTCTTCCTTCCAGATAGCATGTGAGTTGAATCACTACTTCAAGTCTCAGGTAAATTCTATAAAGCCAGAAAAATTTTGGTCTAATAGACTCCGGAAGATATAATTGGTGTTATGATCATAAACTTACAATTTCCCCCTATTTTCTGGGAAAGAAGATGTTTCTTTGCAGACTAAATTATAGACACCATTCTAAAAAATAAGACCATATTAACTCGTATTCTGACCCCAAAAAAAAAACTCGTATGACTATTACTAGCCAAAATGGCCGTACTTATGTAAAGAATTGGTGAATTGTCTCTTTTTTTTTTTTTTTTTGGGATGAGAAACGAAATTTACTACTCATATCCAAAAACAGGTTTGTATATGACATATCGACCAATATATTTCATATCGAATTTTTAAACCACTCCCAGCTAATTTTCACTGCTGTTTACAAAAACCCTAAGAAAATAGTATTTGGACCAAAGCTTGAAAAAAGTTCCATTAATGAACATTTACTTACGCTTTCCCTTGGACTTCCCATCCCTTGATCTCACCCACTTTTCTTAGAGCTGCCTCCCACCGTCGCCTG
Source organism: Corymbia calophylla (assembly GCA_014182845.1). Lineage (NCBI taxonomy): Eukaryota > Viridiplantae > Streptophyta > Magnoliopsida > Myrtales > Myrtaceae > Corymbia > Corymbia calophylla. The sequence goes on from CM024695.1 coordinate 10,684,636, forward strand.
ATCTCGCCACCGTGCCTCCGCTCGTGCTTGTCCAAGTGCTCCACGTACAGTTCCGTCCTGAACTTGACGTCGGAGGGCGCAACGTCAAAGAAGATGGGTAGGATCTCCGGCTTCCCGGTCGATTCATTGAGCTCCATCACACAAGCGAGCTCTCGGAGGCACCAAGCGCTTGAAGCGTAGCCTCTAGAGAGGACCGGTATGCAAATCTTGGAGTTCCCAACCGCTTTCAGAAGATCGTCGATGTGATCACCAGCGTGGAGCTCTTCACTGTCTCTATAGACAACAATCCCTTGGCCGACCATGGTCCGATAGAGGCAGTCGGTGAAAGTGTTGCGAGTGTCAGGGCCTCTGAAGCTTAGGAACACATCGTATTGGGTCGCCGATGTGCTGGAACCACTGGTTGCTTCCATGTTTCCGGTGGGTTTCCCTCACAAATTGTCTATCGTCTCAGCTCTGGTTTTTGCTTGCTCGGACTTGGAGGTGCGTCTTCAGTAGGTTTTAAAAAGTAAAATTCACGTGAATGCACAAACCGATTTTAAGGAATCCGTCAAAAGCCACTTCCTCGACATGGACCCCCACCCACGTGCGATGCCTATATTAAAAGGAGAGGACACTGTGATTTCAAGCTCGGAATATTTTCCCAAATTCAACTTTATTTTACAGGTAAGTAAATTCATATCTTTATCAAACTAAGCTGGGGAATCAAACCCAATACAAGTCACAAACAAGTGATTAATTTCAGCAAACCGTTACTGGTAGCTGAGTACAAGAGATATTACTAGCAAGCTACTCAAGCAAATCGACGGCATTAGCCCCCTTTAGAACGTGAATAGTAACTGCCCAGATATACAAGACAGTCACAGGACTAGTTACTCAAGGCCAAGCACACAAATTCACGTTCGGCTAAACTGATCCTGCCAGTGATAACTTTTAAGACCAATTCCAATTCAAAATTAACTTCTCGCTGCAGCAGCTTATGCCACTGAATGCTAAGTCCTACTGCAAACATAGGAGACTTCCTCACAACATCAACAGGAGGTGTAATAATTGATGTGAACAGACCACAAAAAAAGAGAGCAGGAGGTGTAATAATTGAGGGAAAAAAGAAGAGAGGGAAAGGGGAGAGTTTAGTCAAAAGGAGGGGAGCATGTGGGACGCGGAAGTAGAAAGTGAGGGCATAAGAAAACAAAGGAGAGAGAGAAGGAAAAAGAGGGGGAGCGTAAAGAAGAGAATGGAATAAAGGTGAGCCGTTGAGCAAAGGCCTCATCACCGCCCCTCGCCGTTGGGTAAACTCCAACGCTTCTGGCAACTTCGCAAGATTCCCAAATTCGATTGCCATTGTAAATTCATTCACCACTCCGTCGCTTGAATCGGTCACCTTTTGTTTATATAATTAAGCATGAACACTTGAAAACATCCGAAAATGTGGTTCACGGAAGAAATGTCAAATTATGTTTCAAGTTGAGGTGCAAAAGTTGAAGTCTTGGACTTTGATTTAGGTGCCCCTCTTTTCGAATATAATTTGATTTTCCGTTGGATATATGAATCCAATATTTGGTCAACAAGATATCCAAGGGCAGTGATTTTACATATGCATCCAAGGTTTGACCAAGATCAAGAGTTGGGACTCCTCTAATTGCCATCAAGAAAGAGAGCTAAAAGGCCGCACAGTAAAGTTTTTCTCTTTGGCGGCATAAGAGGAGAAAGAAACAACAGTGATTTGTGCAGAAAATTCGACATCTAATTGAGGCATTTTTTTCTTTGTGAATAACGTGAGTGTTTCAATTCGTGAGGCCATTTTTAATGATTCATATAATGAACAATTGCGTGAGACTAAATACTGTAAGATTAGGTGTAATCTAGGGTTGGGAAACCCTTGTTGGTGGGAGATTGTAATTCCATAATTTTTCGATTGAGTAATAGATTATTTGCACCTGACTCTTCCCATGAGTAAGTATGGAGAACCGAAATAAATAAATCCTTTTATGTTCTTTATTGTTACTCGTTGATTTCTCTCGTGGTTCGATCTCTTATGCTGATTTAATTGCAAAAATATGTTAACTCCCGCATTATTTTACAAAGGATCTGGAATTGTTTTGAGGCTTTCGCTTGTCTGATTGTTCTCTAGAAACACTGCAGTTGCAATTATATTGGAGCAAAAATAGAATTAAAAAGTTTAATGGGATGAACAACTTTGGACTATGAAGTGTTAAGATACTTTGCCATCAACAACCAAGTATTGTCTAGGGTGTTGAATGGTAAGACTAAGTAGCCAGAAATGATGAAAGATGCTGATAAAGGATGAATTAATGGAGGGAGCAAAGAGTATAATCATGTTGAACCTTTCAATTGAGGTGTTAATAGAGGTAACTAAAGAAAAAAATGCCAGCCCACTTAGATGAGTTTAATAATCTTATTATGGGTTTTAAAGAATGTCAATGAGACCCTATTTAATGAAAAACCGGACATGATGTTTTTGGTGGGTAGAGTCGTTATTGATTATTGAGGGGTGTATTATGATTGAGATAAGTTAACAAATGGAAATTATAGTTAAACTAATGGCAGTAAACAATTCAAAAATGAGGTTCAATTCCTGATTTCTTTTTGTATTTTGGTGAGTTAAAAGATGTTGGTGACGGGATGACAGTACGTTCGTACAAACAACAATAACTTACTTTTAGAGTCGAGCTCAGTATCGTGTTCGAGATGCCCATAGTCAATGGTGTGTTCTGCGAATAATAATTGTTGATCTCCATCATCGATTCTTCTGCATCTGTTCCCATTACATCTTCCTAGTACAAGAAAAAGTGAATCAGTCTTCTCCAATTATTGTAGCATAAGAAAATTTAAATATCATGTAATCCATCTGCTTTGAAGTCCGAACAATACAATGCTTCATATCAAATTCAAGGTACAATAAAGATGTTATTTAAGGATTATGTAGAAAAATCAATGAATTGCTCATAATAATTGGTTGATAAGTGGTAGAAATAGGAGCACTAAATAGTAATATGATTTTATAATAATTAGGGATGATCGGTTCCCGATCAAGTCCGATCTCACCCAAGAATTGGGAATCAGACTAAACCGAGGGGACCGGTTCCCATTTTTTTGGACTGTGGACCAAATCTATTGCTCCTAGAACTAGGAACCGGATTGGACCAATTGGTCTAGTCCGGTTCCATTGTGCAAAAATGCATTACCTTGCCGTTGACACAGCCAAAGTTGAGCGTGTTGTGAGGCGAGGCGAAAAGGCCGACAAGCAAGGCAAGAGGCAAGGCTGTGAGAGGGAAAGATGTTGACATCGAGCAAGGCACTAAGTGAAGCCACAAGAGGACATCAAGCAAGGTAAAAGGCGAGGCACGAGAGGGAAAGGAGACTTGAGGCAAGGCTAAAAGAGGATGTCTAGTGAGACAGAAGGCAAGGCCATGAGAGTCAAGCAACTCACTCGAAGCAAGGCGTGACTCGAGGTTGCAATTGTGAGAGGGAAACTGGAAAAAGGGTTGATTTTGCACATTTCGGGTTAGCGAGAGAGAAGTCGAAGGGAAAGAAATGGGGAAAGTAATGGTAGAATAGAAAAGAGATGGGAAAGTAAGATGGGAAAGAAATGGACCTAGTGGTAGAATGATTGTTCAGAAATTAAAAAAATATATAAAAAAATATATACTTGAATGGTTGGTTTGGTCCTATTGCTGTGGTCGATCCAATTCCCACCTTGGAACTGGGAACTCGACCAATCGGTCACCGGTTCCAAAAATAGGAATTGGGGACTCGATCGGTCCGATCCGATCTTGGTTTGGGCGGTTTAAATTACACACTCCTAATAATGATATACTAGTCATATGTGAATTCATTGCACTTTTATAGACTAGTAAGGCACTTGTGTACATGACCCACTGTAATATGCGAACAAGTATATTCTTATAATCTCACTTAAACCTTCTTAATCCAAAGATTCTTATAGCATAACTTATATCATTTTCTACATATATAAGTACATTATAAACCTTGGTTTACACTTCACTTGAAAATTGATTATGCAAAAAAGTAATATGAAATATCCTATAAGCTGCATGAACCATTTAAGTTAAGGCATTTGATTTGTATAGGTAATTCCAATCCTTAGAGTTCTGCACTTATTGGTGGATTTGAACATAAAGTTGGGAATCTCCTAACACCTTAATCAATTTATTGACATAATTAGCACAAGGCCCAATATTTATGTTACCACTATGTAATCTTCAAAATTATATGTCAAACTAGATTTTTTTTTAAACATAATTTAATCAGTTGGATCGAGAAGGACATTTTCTTTTATTAGAGAGATGTACAGATATAATTGTTTTTCTCTATTTCGGATTCCAATTTTCAACCAACTTGGCAGCACAATTCATAAAGTAAGTGTTGGCTACTTTTAGTCATCAAAGTGGCGGAGTTAAAAACTAGGCCAAGCTAATGCCGTCAAAACGCACTACGGCAACATAAGGTAACAATTTGCAAAGCTCTTTGCAAAATCATATGCTTACCAAATAAATTCTCTCCTAAAATTGCTTCCTAAGATATTGATGATCTTTGCTTTTCATGAACTGAAATCTTTCTATCCCCCTGACAAAAAAAATAGCTTTCCCTAAAAGCTAAATCAAAGGCAGCCTACCACTACCATAGCTCCACAACCACCAAAGCTACTCCTATATTGCAGAATCCACCGGTGGTTGTCACCGACTCACCATGCACAATAGGCCAATGGTAGAAAATCTACGTGGCGCAACACAAAATTGACGACACCATTGTCCACGATAGAGGTGAGCATGATTTGAATTAGGTCGTTCCAACACCTAATTTAGGACCAATCCGCATATTATTAGTCCTTAATTTTTGGAATTGAGGACTGACCTTATTGAGCCTAGGATCGAGGACAAGACTAACTCTATGGGTCTGGTCCGATTCTAGGGTCAATTTGGGACCAATTAATAATTTTTTTATTTCATTTTTTGTATTCCCTGAAAAGACAAAGCTACTATTTGAAATTATATATCCATCAACAATGCGGCGTTGGTCAACCAAACTATAAACACCAGTACAAATCCAAAATAAATTTAAGATAATATAACAATAGAAATTTCGTACTTGCTAAAAATAACAAAGCATACAAACGATCAAAACTACTCATGGAGATAAAGTGTTGCCATCGCAAGCGGCAAGCTGCAAGGCAAGGGGCTAGGGGCGAATGGCGAGGTGAGGGGCAAGCGGCATTGTGGGGGCGAGGGGCGAGGGGCAACCGGGGAGCGGGGCAAGCATCGAGCATTGCTCACAAATAGGGTTTCTAAATTTCTAATTAGGGCTTTGCTCTTTCTGATTTATTTATTTTTAGTCAGTTCTTCTTTCTAGTTTACTTTGCAAAGATAAAAATGAAAGAAGAGGACCTAATAGAATGTTGGAGGAGGACGACCCGCTAACGCCGTTAACATTAAGTAAGGGTTATAGACTTTAGAATAAATAAAAAATATTATATATACTTATTAAATATATATTATATATAATATATAATATCTATAAGGTTTGTCCAAGTTGGATCAATCATAAACTCCCAAAATTGAGAACTAACCCGTACAATATAAGATTCAAAATTCCTAGGATCAAAGATCAACTTAATATTTTTAGAAATAGGATTGGATTAGGTCAGTCCAGAATCGACCTAGATCGATGCTCACCCTTAGCCCATGATAGTTGCATAATGATGGCCTGTAGAGAAGAAGCCAAAGTGGAAAAGACTGGACCTTAGTGGTTGGAGGCGTGTTAATGATGGCTTGAGACGTTGACGATGGGTGGCCCTGGCAGCTTTATTCTAGTTGAACACGAGAGAATGGGAAAGAAAAGAATAGAAATTCAGGCAAACCACTCAATTTGTCATTTTTCTTTCTTAAAGTTCTCTACAGGCTCATTTAGCGCCTACGCAGCCTCACATCAGTGCTAAATGCCCTCTTACTGAAACAATAAATAAGGTCACATCATATATTTTCATTACCTAAAATCAATAGACTTATCAAATTTACTTGATTGTACATTTTGATGAGTTCTGAAACTCAATGGCATGATGTAACAATTTTGGCGAAGCTCATTTGTGGAGATTGTCACTCGAAAGTCCGACTTGTGAAATTGTCGAGTAGGATTCTCTTATGTCTTTGCTCTCACAGCCTACATCAAAGAATCTCTATAAGAAAAAGGGGTTCGGCTGCTAATAACTAATTTAAACGTTTGACGGTCCATTCAAACATTCTGCAGTAATTTAAAATCTTGAGAATTTATAATAGACATCGTAAACCCGAGCCGCTATCTTCAAGAACAAACGCGGGTAGAGGCAAAAAATGCGTCTGGCCGCGAGCACGGCAAAACATAAGCTCCGTGTCCAACTCCAGCTTAAAGCAATCGAAAGACAAAGAACCCCCAATCACCTGTCTCCCTCAGCCAGGCAAAAGGAATGTCAGGTCACACAGTTAAATATCACTGAGAAGTTGTCGTTCCCTCGGGGATCATCCGCCGGGAGCCACGGCTGAGGAGCTGGAAGGAGTAGGATCGGGCTCCATCATCTCTGGAATTACCTTTGGCTCTTGCTTTATTAGCCGTTCCTGTTCCGATTGATTCCTGAGCAGTGTCCTCTGTTCTAAATATTCGAATAATGTTCAAGCAAAACAGGTTTAGGTAGAAAGAGAAATAAGAATAGAGAATGCTTGAGCGACTGATCAGGAATAGAATGGCAAAAGAAAGGAGGATTAAGGGGTCCTCAGATTCACCAGGCGCTGATTGCGAACACGCAATACTGGTTAGTCAAACAAAAGGATATTCTCTTCTCCATCCCTTCTCATTTTCTCATTCAATAGCAATTTCTAGCCGGGCCAGCTCTCTTTAAATCTACTGCAATATATAGAAAAGGTTAATTATTGGATGTTCGATTCTGGAGGAAAAAGCAGCATCCCCTGAAGTAGATTCATTTGCATATACATGCATGATTAGAGAAGTGCTGAAAATTTTGTGGTCAGAATGGATTCATTAATGAAGCAGCAGTACAACTCTCGCAGTAAGTCAGTATGGACCTGGAAGAGGAACACTTATATGTTTAATCACATCTTCATGCAGACTTTTAGCCTTCTACCGAAGCTCAACCTGTCAATACTATCAGGTCAAGAGATGAACTATCTACAGTTTGCATACATAGGCGCAAATTTGACTATGAAATTTGAGAATCCATTAAGCACACATTCATCAAAGAGAACTTTAGCATCTCTTATATAAAAGTCTCTTAAAATTCGATGCTGGATAAAGCAATTCCACGCCTAATTTCCCTGCCGATTCCATAAGGTTCATAGTGGTCTTTCCACTTTGCCACTAAGTTTCATTTTTTTTTTTCCCGGTTTACTGTTTCAATTCAAAAGTTTATTCTTACTTGAGCATTCCAAAAGATAAGATAATGCCATTTCAGTGAATTCTGCATAAGGACAGAAAAGACTTACCACTGTAAGCTTTTTAAGGAGGCCGGAATTCATCTTCTCCCACAAATCCTCGCAATCCTCCTATCAAGGGGGTCACATCGTTAAACAATTGAAGAGCCAAACATCATTGAGAAGTGATAACCAAAAGATCAGATGGTAATGAGCTGGAGCAAAGCTAACAAAAAAGCACCAGTGATTGTCCAGCAAAACAGCAAATCCACCTTGCAGTTTTAAGGTATATTTAAAGATTTAAAATTCTATTGATGACATTGGGGTAACCAGATTGTCCAAATAGCAGTCCAAACAATAACCAGAAAAGGTAAAGTAATCCTCCTAAGAGCATCAAGACACTAAACTTTGGTACCTGAACGTCCTAGCCATGACCACTATGAGGAGGGTAACAATGATAACATGGAATCTACTTTGAGAAGCATTGTCACCCCATAATGGTGCTTCCCCCACCAGTGCACATAACTATGATAAAATAGGTAAGAGTTCACTCAAACCATAATTTGGATGACATTAATAGGAACAAAACAAGTTTGGTTGTCTTTTGTTTATATACACTAAGCGCCAATATTGCTGGATGCACAAATATAGGTATTCTCTAAATAGTTTAGTACCTCAGTTAAGTTCGCGTCAGACAGCATTGGTAAGCTGACATCTGAAGGTATGTCAAATACTTGGAGGAGAATCTCTCCATTAAGAATGTCAGTTGTGGAGCTTCTCTTTACACCTACATATAGAAGAACATGATGGTGAAAAAGATCACAGCATTTTCATGAATCTTCAATAGATAAGTTTCAAATGCCTTGCTATGCAGGAATTGGAATCTTTAAGAAAACAGCCAAGCCCCTGTAATTAATGCAACAATCACCTGTAACTTGTGAAAGTTGGTAAGGAGGCTTGTGCAGATAGTCTCTCGGATCTGTTTTCACTTTTACAAAACTTCCAACTAATTTGCCTTCAAAACTATCTGGTTGCTTCAATAACACTTGGATCAAACTCCTCTTCAGATAAATAAGCTTGATATTAGCTTCATTAATGGAAGCAAAACAGCTCTCTCGAACCCTGAGAACCACCTCCTTTTCCTTAGGTTCTCTGTTAGTGTATGAGGTTGTCTGATGCTTACATGCAACGGAGTTGCTCCTTTTCGTTTCTTGCAAAATTAGATCACAAGTATCATTACTTTCTTCATCATCTGAGATCTCCACGACCTCATTAAGATGTGGCTCCAGAAGAAAGTAGATTTGGTTTTTGTGAAGTGTTTTCTTCCTAAATACAGAATAGAGACTTTCATCACAAATAACCTTCTTCTTCTTCTCAGGATGAAAAAGTTGTTTCTCTTTGATGTATTTAGAAATGATAGAATCCACATCCCACTGTGACAGCTGTTTAGTAGTGTCTTCACCAATGGACTTGAGAAAATTAATTAGTGTTTTTGACCCCCATCCTTCAAATTCAATAGTAATTGAACCCTTGACTTTTCTTGCCGATTTTTTTCTGAACAGTCCTCATCACTTTCAGACAAAGATTCATATTTCTCTTCACTATCGGAAAGTTCATGAAAAGGAACCATATGCTTGCCTTTTTTCCCCTTCTTCATCAGATTATCTGCAGAGTAGACGTGATCCAAAGTAAAGTCCTCCTTTTCCTTTATTATCTCCCAATATTCCTTATATAAACACTCATATGTATGTTGATCTTCAAAATCCAGTTTAACCTGCAAGAGTCAGAAGAGAGTTGTCACAATGGCCATGCGCACATTCACTTGAGTGAAAAGGACTGAGTGAAAAGGACATCATCAAGCTGAGACAATATAGCAAGTGAGGTAATGAGCCTTGAAGAACTGGCATGATAATCAAACAACTCGCTTGTATGTTATAAACTTAAATTTTTCTTAAGTTCCTACGTAGAATCTCAAGATAAATATCTGCAATTTATTCAACAACTAGGCCAATATCAGCCCTTGTTATGAAGTCAGATTCTGGTTTTTGCCAATGTTGTAGTACATGTGAGTCTATCTGTTCCCACAGAAACTCTATAGAGATATACATTGCCACACTTTATTTCAACAACTGCGGCTAGGTTCACTTTGAAATGTTAAAAACTGCACCACACACTTGTAGCTATCTACAGATTTAGATGAATTTGGACAATCTCAGTACATGAGATGCCTTCTCTGACAAGAGGTTGATGTGTGGTACAGGATATAATCGACTAAGGGATATATCCTTATAAAGAAAAATGCACAGCTCAAAAGGGAAAGACAAAGGAGCTGCCAATTTGCTGTACATCATCTAGCGCACAATCACAACATATAAATGCCTAAAGATCATTAAGTTCAATGGTTCTTCAATATGTACCCCATCGGAGTCATAATCCACCTTTTCTTCTATATGAAGAATGAGTTTCAAACATTTGTGGCAGAATCCTCCATTTCGTCTGACGGATACAAACTTGGTAGTACTATCACAGCATCCACATATAGCATTTGGACAGCAAAAGCAATAAAACTTTGTCGTTTTATGGCAAATGAAGCAGGAATGACGATCTGCAAAACATTTTTATATCAGTGTCCAAATATACGTGATAAACTTTCCTGTACAATGCACTAGAAGAAATGTAATATCAGGGCAAGTTAATTTTAAACAGAACGTTTGGGGCTTACCGCAAGTCCAGAATTGGCAAGTCTTCATTAAAGAATCCTCCTTTCCCATGCAATGAGAATGATAGACTTTTGAGCAATCTCTGCAGTAAAAAGTATACACTCATTACTGAAAATCACGAATGCAGCAAACAGCACCGGAGGGGAGTTTCTAGCACACTCACTTGTGTTCACACAGAAACAGCTCGCCGCCGTCCTTGCAGACGAAGCACCAGTCCTCGGACTCCTCGTGCTTGTCGCCTGATGAAGAAAAAGCAGAATGCTTGAGTGACGTTAAGTAACTAGCCTCGACATCCGAGGATGATCGTCCTTATTTTCTGTCAATCAATCAGCAACTGTAATGTAAACATCCAATCAAAATAAGCGGATATAAGTTCTATTCTCATTCCTGGCTCTCTCACAGATCCCACGAGCAATACCAAATCACAAGTGTAGGTACAGATTTAAGAAACAGCAAGTGGTGTCTCCATGATTTGGTGATTGAAAGAAAAAAAAAATCATCCATCTAATATAAAATGTAGATCAGTAAATAGGGAGAAACTCATGGCATTCTACCAGATAAAGCACCAACACGATGAAGAAACTTCAAAGTTTCCAAAAGTCGTAAAAACAGATGACCTCGCGACCATCAAAATTGAACTTCAGACATGTAAAATCTTAAAACTAAACTCCAGTCATAATCAAAACTCCAGACATAAACAATATGGGTCTAAGCAGCAACAACTGATGGCTTAGAGGCAGTAGAGAACCTTTTCTTGGCCAAACTCTCACTGCGACGTTCTCTCTGCTGCTTTTAATCTGGTGGCAAGGAGCTTCTGGTACTCAGCAGCTTCAGCCTTGGCCTTGGAACCGCCGGTCACTTTCATGTTTTTGGGAGCTGGAGCTGCGTCTTCGGGAAACAGAGAAGGACGTTTGACCCGGTCAAGGTCGGAAAATATTCCGAAATTCAATTTTTTTTTTATACAGGTAGGTTGAATTCATTCCGACATCTGTACTTGCAATTTCAATAATGAATTAACCTACGGTAAAGGAAACGTGATGCAAGAGAGGAGTCGAAGGTTGTTCGAATCATAATTTTTGTAAGTTAGTAGATGAATATTATGATGTAAGAGTCATAATAATGATAAGAAGAAAATGTGTCACAATGCTATAGTCATGAATTGGGGAAATATAGCAAAAAGAAACTCGTAATTATGATTTTGTTTCGAATTATATTAATCTAAAGATATGTTATAAGAAAATTAGTAGTATGATAGACGTAGAAAATTGGATTCTAGAGCAAATTCCCTCTTGTTTCATGTGTAAATTTATGTAAAATTGACAAAAAAAATTGTACAAGTAATAGAAAATTTAAATAAGTAATAATGGGGTAGATATCAATTATTGATGGATTTTACTTTTTGTTCCGTAAGTAATATTTTCATGAAGACCACTTAAAATTACTTGACTATGGAGACCACCTAAAAGAGTACAATGTACTAGGATTGATTAGATTAAAAGTAAAAGCTCTATGACTAACTTTGAATATTGACTAAGAGTTTAAATGCTAATAACTACGTTGTCCCAAAACTTTTATTCTGCATGTACATACAAATTCAGATTTAATAGGCATATGTACATCAATATATATTCAATTACATGATAATTATACTTATATCATTGGATGGGCATGGTGTCATCCTCATAAATATGATGTCAGCCTCCAACATAGCTTGAAGAAAAGGGAAAAGATATTAATCATCTTTTTATTAAATTAACCGGTCCATTTAATCGACTAACTTATATTAAAAAAAGAAAAAAAGAAGAAAGGATGCAGCTTTTCCATTTGATATGAGCACCCATAAAACGACAAGCCGTCCACTTCGTTACTGCCGATCTGTCCTCTTTTTCTCTTTCCCCAATTTTTCTATCGCTTTCCAAAACGACAATGCTCTCTCGCTGGTCTTCTTCTTCTTCAGAGTAAGCATGTCTAAAATCACTTGTCATGATAGTTTTTACGACTTCTTTGTATGCATCTAAGATAAAGCTGGGGGAAGCCATCAAGGAAAGTGAAGAAGTAATCAGAAATGCACGCTAGAGCTCTTTCAGCTGGTTTGATTCGGTCTCAAAGCACAGAGAATATATGGAATGCAAAATCTAGGAGACGAAGACCAATCTCTTAGAGACTGCATCTCAGCAGACTGCAGAGCCTCCTTGCCTGCACAAATGAGCTCAATGATTCGAAGCATGTGAATTGTCAAAATACAGAAAGTTACACGCTATTATTGTAAATCCTCGTTTTCTTGGTCTTTTCTGTTTTCTGCTCAAGCAACTCCCGCTTTTATGGCTTGCTTCTCAACTGACTGGTCTCTGTGATTTCGGTACACAATGCCCTCACTATGGACACGCCGTTTTGTACTTGACAAGCAAAAGTGTCTTCTAGTCTTGGTTATTGGTCAATGTCCGTTTGCCCTCATTTCAAAATGAATCTGTCATCCTTTGCAGGGTTGATTTATTGCATTATTTGAGGTATTACAATCAAATACTAGAGGCACCGATTCCAAGGTTGAAGTGAGTTGACGAAATTAAGGAAGGAATCTTCATTGGCAATGTTCACATCCAACTTGGTGGAACATACCCTTTGTGCACAATAGAAGCACTGGTAGCATATTTTGTGCCCTGAGAATTGCTTTTAGACATAATATGAGAATAGAGCATGTTTGATTACCTCGTAGTGTGCGAATATCCAACAAAAAGTGAAGAAAACTAAGAGTTGATTTCAAACGCTAGGAGAAAAGGAAGCCTCGATAGTTAGAATCCTGATCCCCACCTAAAATTTTAAGGTGGGTTGTAACATAGTAAAACGGCGCCAACAAGCTCTTAATTTCAGAGATTGACAGAAATCAGAAACGGTGGTCGAGATTGAGAGATGGAAAAGAAAGAAATTATGGTGATGGATGAATAATCAGATGGAGATGGGGATGGCGATGAAACGGACGTGCTGATGGTGGTGTCGATCTGGAGCAACGGCCACGGCCTCACAGGGGCAACAACGAGGTGGTGGCAACTAAGTTGAGCCCTTTTTCTTCTCGCAAAGTGCAATTATTTCTTCATATTGGTGTTCGTGACCAGTGGATGACGAAAACTATTTACTAAGGTGTCCAGGCAGCCGGCTGTAGCAAAACCTCTCTTGTAAACATTACGCAGAAATGGAAAAACTAAATTAAACAAGACCGAAAAAGGGAGGAAAGGAATGGAAGTGACTCTTGGGAAGCACCACTATGTTCCCAAGAGCCCCCCCCCCTCCTAGATGTCGAGTGTATACCACATTGTAAACTTAGAATCTACTCCTGCATCACCGAATCTGATTGTTGTCAGTACAATATTTTCATCATATGAAACAAGCACTCAATGATATTCATTGTTAAAAAAAAAAAAAAAGACACTTGGATTTACCTAACACGGCCCCATATCAAACAAACAAAGAGGAAGCAACATGCATGCTCCATTACGAATCTCGAGTTTATCCAATCTTGATTGATTGCATATCCTGTAGAAGTTTTGTGCACCTATTTACACTTCATAAAAGTAGAAAACTCGTCATCAAATATGCCGTGTTGTCGTCAACATCTTTGTTTCCTCCCTTTCTTTGAAATGGGAAATATACAACAACATAAGATGATATTTACACATCCCAGATAAACATGTGGTTAACCCAAGCAGAATAAAGACACCATAAAATCAGTTGTAGCCCAAGACCATTCGCAAGGACCGTCAATCTTCTCCAATTTAATAGATGGCCTTCACCGCCAAAAGCATGCCCATCTGGCCAAAAAAAGCATCACACCGTAAGCTTGGCACTGCCACGGGAGTGTTTGCCGGTCATTAATATGCAGCTGACCAATGAGCGGTTCAAAGAATTCCAGCAACAGTGCGAGTACACTAACAACAATTTAAGTAGAGGAAAACCTATGATAACATCAGCGCCAGAGAAACTTGGATATTGCTGCATTCTGTTTCTCCTACCCCAATGTCTAGCGTGATGATTAAACTTAATCAAGAAATTCGCTACTGTCGAGGTGGCTAAGAAAAGTCATTCGCAACATAAAAAATAACTATCCACCATCCTGCCCATCCCGATACTTTAAAACATGAGACCATTTAATTTAAGGAGACAACACTCTTCCAAAAGACATCAATCCACAAAAGAAGACGATGCCATTCAATTAAGTAGGTCCCTAAAATAGTCTGGGGCTTCCGTCCAATGTCCAATAAAATCTCTTAGGACATGAGGCAACTTTGTGAGGAGATTCAACAATTACAGGAAGTACAAAGCATGTTAATCCACTTTTGTTTCTCAAATTGTGATTGTCACGGTCACACTACAAAGACTTTCATGTTGATTTTCCTAAGTTCTTATATATATTGAGGGAAACTGCAATTAATGGTTGTTCTCATGGCATGATGATCAATTGCACCTACTTCTTTCCTAGGCAAAGACAAATTAACCCATGGCGTACCAATTAACCACTATGGGTAACTAAGTTGAAGAGTTTTTGGACTATCTGGTAGAAACATTAAAGCTTTTGGAGAAAACTATAAAATGTGAAATGTTTGTTAGTGAATTGGGAAATAGACCATAGACCGCAGACTATTTAGTCCAAGTTAAAAGTTTAGTGCAGATTGTTAGAAGTTACAAATTTATTGAGTAAATAGTAGAGATGTGGCAAGTTAACGAAGCTATTTTGCCATTAGCCCAAAAGAAGAGTACTCCCACTAGCAATGCAACAGCAAAATAACAAAAAGTGTAAAATTACCTTAGTTATGGACCAAAAGGGATGGCCTAGCAAAACCTTACGACAATACATTGAGGAAATGAGGTTAGGCAAAACCAGAAGAAGCATTCCTCACAAAGGGATGGTCAAGCAACTCCGCTGCAGAAGGCCGATTATTCGGGTCTACTTCCAAGCAACTTAAGATGAAGTCTCGAGCATCTCTTGACAAAGAAATGGGAACCGGAGGAGGTTCACCCTGGCCAATTCTGTACAATGCTTGCATCTGCCATAATAAGAGAGAACGAGGCAGAAGCTCGTATTAATCATAAATCTAGGGGGAACTAACATGTGATGGCTGCATAAATCAATAAGATCTTTAGGCAAATTTAAGCGCATCATGCTTTAGGCAATCATCTGCCAAATCATTCTAGAATCACAGTTATTGCTTAAGTGGGACACCGTGGATGACATGTATTAGTTCACAAGGACCACCAACATTAATGTCTTCCAACCACTCACAATAAAGCATAAGTATCTATTGCTTTTTGCTCAAAATTTTTAAGTGTCCTAAATTAGAAAGAAAGTAAAAAGAAAGGGGTCGTTAGTTGCATGTTTTTACGATGGCTTTGACAAGAGCACTCCGAACTTCAGCGGCAGCCATTCTATCAACAAAAGGGTATTTCCACGCTGTCATGCCTGAAAAGGGATAATGTCATAAAGTAATTTGCCGGCTAGAGCCAGCAATTACCATCTCGGATGGAAAACTTACTACAAGTACGGAAAAATTACCATTAATATCGAAAGTAAAAACTCTAGCAGAGGAGACAACCATTTTGGTCAACAATTGATTCAGAGAAGAGCAGCGAAGGATCAACACTTTTTCTCCATGTAACATTGAAGGAGAAGATGGAGAGATTCTTGAGCATGAATGGTAGGGTTATATGTGTACCCATATCTATTGGCGGGGTACTATATAAATATGTCAATATGCCATTATCTAAACTTATGCCGCTGTGAATTTATACTAGTAATAAAAAGTATTAGACAATAATGCCAAATTACTTAAATGAGAAAGTCAAGATTCAGATATTCAACCGAGGTTTCGGACAATCTTACATAACCATTTGCTCCAGAATTTCAAGCAACCGTTGGCCATAAATACTATGCATATCCTTTAACATCACCATAATCTTGATAAATATCATTGAATTCTCTGTCCTCTCTTTTCCAAGTAGGGCTCCTGCTCGTTTTCTTTTTTTCAGAATGCTGGCCTAATTGACTCGTCACAACATGCGCTTTACTTAGCAAGCTCACATAAAATGTAGCAATAACAAAAAAGTTGCGACTAGTTAATAATTCTGGCAAAACATGGATCTCAAGGATATAAAACATAAAAAGAAGGTTTTAATTACATACTGCTTCTAAGTGGGAATATGGATACTGGCCGGTTAACATCTCTAAAACAGTGCACCCTAGGCTCCAAATATCAGCTGCCAATCCATAGCTTGTCTTCTTTGGATTGACGACCTGCATTTACGACCAACAAGAATGAAAGAAAAGTAAAGGCTATGCGCCTACTACAACTAATAAAAGTGTGCTAAAAAATGGCAGCAGAGGGTGCAAACCTCAGGTGCCATCCAAAGAAAAGTTCCTTTGAAGGTTTTAGCATCACTCAGTTTGATTGCCTGTATGAATAAACACAGAAAGTTGATGTCATTTTGGAAAAGGAAAGGACAATATATCTGTCACTTTGTGCATGTCTATACGTGTGTTTATCATGCGCTCATCCAATTGTATGTGTGCTGCATTACTTCAATGCCTGTGCATATTCCTGCATGCGCATGTAGTTGTACAAGTTGATCGCGCGTGTGCATAACCACAAGAGAGAGAGAGAGAGAGAGAGTTCACTTTTTCTTATGAGACATACCTTTGCCAATCCAAAGTCCGCAAGTTTCACAGATCCACTCGCATGAACCAATATGTTAGCACATTTAATATCCCTACAGATTGAAGGAACTGGAAGCATGAGAATTCAGCATAGCTGTGCCTAGAATATACAAACGGTTATAATCACCCTCACAGTTACCGATATTGCAAATTCACATTTCCACCTTCAAGCATTCACATAGTAAGATACTCTTGTCTAAGCTGCTGTACAAGCTCATACTGTCACTTTGTCATTTGCTGACTTCCTAAGGACATCTACTTCTCCAAACACTACATTTGGGTTCAAAGATTGTATGACTCCCTTGTTTCCAGAATGATATTTGGATAAGTAAAACAAGCATCATCAAAAGGCACCAAGTGGCTGTGCCATGAAACAAAATATATAAGTTTCACTGTGCTCTTTGTTCTGTTATGAATTCTTTCCTCGACAAAATCGACCTTCCATCAGAAATGATAAGTGTGAATCACTATTTCAATTAGTAAAAACTACTAATGCAAAGTCACATCTTTCTTATACCTGTGTACCACACCCTGGTCATGAAGATACTTTAGACCATTTGCAATTTGCCTAGTGTATGCAGAGACTTGGACATCATTCAATTTATACTTTTTATAAAGCGTTGCAAGTGAACCTTCGGTCATGAGCTCAAGAAATATGTAAAAATTCTTATCATCCTGGAAGAGAATAAAGAAAATTATATATGTTAGAATATCCAACGCAAAATTAAGTGGTGGAAGATGAAATGTACACGAGGCAAATTGAAAACACATATATAAGCACTGTTGAATACTTTAAGACCTCCTCTCAAGTGAAAACCGGTCTAAGAAGTGCACATAGAATTGATGAAAAAGAGCCACGCACAGAAATAAATTAAGGTAGAACCTGGCTCTGAAACCATGTCCAAACACAAAAGAGTAAGTCAATGATATGGAAGGAGTCGTGTGTGTGTTGAAGTCCCATCAAAACCCATAAGTTAATGATGTGGGATATTTAAACAAGATTCATCAGAGACAATCATACCAAAAAGCAAATAAAATGAAACAAACCACATCAGTGATACTTATGTTATATTCATCCTAATGAAGGTGGATGTCTAGGGCCCTTATAACAACTAACTAGTCATTTCCCAAGAACACCATTCCCGCAGCAATCAAGCAAGAGTCCCCTTGACAAGGCCCTGAGGTTGGTCATGCTTCCTGAAGTGCACTTTGGTTTTGAGGATGTTCTGAATAACCGATCAGTGTTTAGTGAGAATCAGTTTGCTGGGGGTTAATTTAGTAAAAGTTTATATCAAATCACAATTTACGAGCAATTCTGTGAACTTAAAAGGAAAAGTATGGCAAGAACGCATGGACCGAGCTCTTCTTATCGTTGGTTTCCTCATGCAACACAAAAATCCAAGTCATAAGTGTTCACCCCAGTTTTAAATTGCTGCAGGGCCAACAAAAGCAGTTGCAGGGTCACCAGGCAGAAGAAGCAGTTGCATGGTGCACCAGGCAGAAAAGTCATATGGCATTAATCCCTCATTTCCATAAAACAATGGGGTGGATTGTAGGTGTAGCAAACCAAATTTTGTTTGACGGCAACAAATTTTGCGTGTTTCATCTCCAACAAGAAGTTACATCATGGCACTTTCTTAGAATCTGACGCTTCTTGCGAAACTATGTTTAAAGAAGAATTACTAGACGGTACTTGAACATTAAAGCCACCCAGATAGGATATACTTCCCTCACTTGAACAATGATCATTTCCATTTTTAGTCTTCTCTACTTGTAGAGGTAAAGAACCATATGATGTGCATAAAAATGAGTGGAACTAAAAGACGCTGGATTAGAATTGAAGGAAAAATTGAGCTAGTGGAGGAACTCCATCATCGCTCCTACAGCCACAACCAGTTATAGACGAGGGAGAGGAGGTTGGCGCTTTAGTCATGTGGACCATCAGGTGGTCAATTAAAGGATATCTCATGACTTAAATGATTTCACTTTCTTATCCTTTTTCCCCTTTATGTTTTATTAGTTGGGGTGCCATTTCTCTTAGCCTCATCCACCACTAGAAAAGAAAGGGTTAATAACATGACAAGCTATCTTTAGATGGGACGGAGGGAGAGAGGGAGGAAGAGTTGGACCTGAATCTTCAGTTTGCAAGATAAATAATTTGTATATCATCCAACCCTAGAAATGAAAAGATTGATAACATGGCAGGCTCTCTTTAGATGGGAGAAAAAACATTGCTTTCAGAGAGAGCGAGAGACCACGTAAACTAACGCCTACTCTACATATTCTTTACTAATATAATTACTATTTTGGGTGATAGTCAATTCATCACAAACTTTTCTTGTGGTGGGGAGGGGCCTAAAATGTCTCTATCTGTCATGAAAAGATGTTACTGCTAAAAAACCGCAAATGCGGTGATCTTATTCATGCAATGATGATGACACCAACTCTTTGTGGCTGCAATCGCAACCATGTTCACCTGAACATTTTGCTTGGTTCTGACGACATCATAATTGACACCAAAGCAAAAGGATAATGTTAATAGCAACTTAGCATGAAGGAACACACCTTTTCAATGCCGTAATATCGAACTATGTTCTCATGTTGAAGCTGACTTAAAAGAGAAATTTCCTGAAAAGAAAGCAGAGTATCGCTAAAAAAAAGAGTCAAAATAAAATCTATTGAACTCACACCGAATTTATGGTGAATACAATGGCAATCTTATGAATTATTTTGCTATATACATCAGCTTGGCATGGCAGTTATAAGAAAGAGATTAGTCAAGTAGTCATGCCTAAGGACTAGTTGACAAGATACAGAAAGAAGAAAGCTATTACCTGCTCAATATGTAATGACTTGTGCTTGCCTTGGCTTCCTTGATCTAACAAAGAAACCTCCTTTACAGCGAAAAAGAATCCATCACTGTGGAAATAGAGAAGTATGAGAGAAAGAATATAAATGCCAATTCTTTTGTGAGTGATGCCTTGACCTAACATCTAAGTTACACTGATATCAATATGTGACATGCGAGACAATACGACACGACACGACACGACATGAGATGCCAACATGTTTTTTTTTTTTTTTTGGTGACCCAGGGAACCTCCGCACGGCCGGCAGTCGGGGGGTAAACCCTGGGGGCGACACGTGCTAGCCACCACACACGTGCCACCAGGTAAGTCACCTAATGCCTCCACTGAGATTCGAACCCCTCCCCTTTTCATCAAGGGTCATGGGAGCCTTATCCAGCGAAGCCACCACGGCGGGTGGTAAAAAGAAATACGAGATGCCAACATGTTATTTCTCAAAAATAGAGAATTCCGATACGTTGGGACACGTTGCGTATCAAATGTATATTTTTATATATACATGATAAATTATCATTTTCATGATTATTTCAATGAAATTAATTTGATTCAAAATCACAAATAAATAAATAATAATAAGAGTTTAGAATAAATTTACACTAAAAACATTAATTCACCATTTGCTAATATTATTGATTATTTCAATTTGACAAATAAGACTTAGAGGGGAAAAAAAAGTAATCCACATTCTGGACATGCGTGTTAGAGCATATCAGAAGAGAAGAGAAAAAAAACTTGGGGAGTGAATTATATATCACGGAAAATGAGTTAGAAGAAAAGAGAAAAGTAGGTTTTCTTCTTTCCCCATTTTTTTATTTTTTTTTTATTTTTTTACTTATTTACATTAGAGGAAAAAAAAAAAGCAATCCACATTCTGGACGTCCGTGTTAGAGCATATCAGAAGAGGAGAAAAAAAACTTGGGGAGTGAATTATATGTCACAGAAAATGAGTTAGAAGAAAAGAGAAAATTAGGTTTTCTTCTTTCCCCATTTATTTATTTATTTAATTTTTTACATATTTACATTTGACTCTCATTTATTGAAATTTTTTAAAATTGATCTCAAATGTGTTGGAATTCCAAACTCGCAAATCGGAATTCCTAACTTGAGTGTTGGAAAGTATCGGGATAGTTGATCAAGTGTTGAATTTTTCGACATGTGTTGATTGAGTGTAGGAGATTGTCAAAGAATATTGAACATGTGTCGAAGTATTCGACATGACACAAAAGCTCTCGGAAAATGCCGGTGCTTTCTAGCCTAACATAGTTAAGATAATTCTTGCACTCTAGATGATATATATATATATATATATATATATATATATATGAAAGAGTTGCTTTCATCAATATCACAAAAATAGTTCCCTAGCTTTCAGCATTTGAATTTACAATAAAATAACGGTTTCTAAAATATGTTTTCCATAAGCACTGATTTATCACACTATCCATTCTTACAAAAAAAGAAAAAGAAAAAAAGAACTGCCCGCTATTCAAGCTAGTAACATTTCAAAAAAAACAATGGACAACTAAATTTACATGATTTAATATACTAGATCTGTACTTCATCAATCTGTTCATTTGATGGTCAAGAATGGTCTTCAATAATTCCAACCACAGAGTGCGGCACTCAGAAGTGCAACGAAACTTCAAGTGAACATCAAAATGGGAGACCGCCGGTTGTAATTTGCCCCAGAAAATACTTATAGCAAGAACAACTTTCTGATTATCAAGGAGGAAAGCAAAGGGATCTTACCCGGTGAAGCCTTTATAGACATCTCCAAATGCCCCGGTTCCCAACTTCTCACCCTTTTGCCATGAGGTGATCCTTCGTCTGACAATCCTATCGTCTATCTCAGAGGTCTGGCCCGCTTCCCAAGTTATCCTATCGCTGTCCGGAGGTCTTTTGTCTCCTCTCAGACTAAGCCTAAATTGTTTCCAAGTGAGCTCGATGGGTCTGCCACAAACCATACACTTTTAGTAAAAGAGAACAAATAACAATCTCACTGCTCTTCCTAGCAGATAGCATTTGACTTGGATCACCATTTCAAGTCCCAGGTAAATTCTACAAAGCCAAAAGGATTTTAGTGTAATGAACTCCGTAGGATATGATTGGTGTTATGCAGACAAACTTACAATTTCCCCCTATTACTAAGAAAGAAGATGTTTCTTTGCTGTCCAAATTACAGACATCATTCTAGAGTAGGATTCAATTCACTCATATAACTATCACTAGCCAAAATGGCCCTGCTTATGTACGAGAATTGGTGAATTGTCTCTATTTTGTTTTTTGATTTAATATTATTTTTCTTATTTTTTGGTGAGAAATGAAATTTACTGCTCAGATATCAAAAACCGGCTTGCATATGATGGATCGACCAACATATTTCATGTCGAGTTTCTGAACCACTCCAGCTAGTTTTCACAGCCATTTACAAGAATTTTAAGAGAATAGCATTTGGACTGATGCGCTTGAAAAAAATTGCATTAATAAGCATTTACTCACCCATTTAGTCGGATATCTAATCCACTGTTCCCAGCCATTTTTCTCAGAATCCCCTCCAGCAGTTGCCTAGTCTCGACATCGCACCTCTGCTCAAGCTCCTTTAGGTCCTTTAGGTACACTTCCATCTTGAGCTTGTCGTCGGAAATATCGATTGCTGCCATGTTTTTTGTTTTGGGGGACGTGACATCGGAGGCCTGAAAGTAGTAGTTATCTAACTTTGGAATGGCGTCGACCGGGTGTAAAACTTGCCAGGGAAGTTAAACCTTCGCTATTCTCCACCTTTGGATCAGATTGTTTTAATCTAGACCGTTGATCCCGATATTAACCGACGTTCATGATGTCACCCTTCTTGCTGCCCATTGATCTTCTTTTTCTTTTCTTTTCTTTTGGTCATATGCTGCCCATCTATCTTCTTTTTCTTTTTTTCGAACTGCCCGTCCATCTTACCTCGTCCTTTTCGGCAGAATTTAATGAATTGATCCCAACCCTTGCTTTTCTCAAATGGTCCAATCTCCACCGTTCATCTGGATTTGTCCAATGCTTGTCATCCTTTGTGCACAAGAAAAGTCAGCAAGAACCTTAAATTAAGTACCTGGACTAGCCCGTGGTATTTTAGAATTGACATGTAGCAATTTCTTTTTTTTCTTTTTTTTTGCATATCTTCACTTTCCCTTCTTCCTATTTGAAATATTCATCACATCACCCTTGTCTTTGCATAAATTTTTTTGAAATATTTAACTAATTTTTCAAGTATCGATGTTGTCGTGAATAGATACACAAATCATTTGCGAATGTATATATATATCTCTATACACCTATGTTTTTCTTTTTTGGCAATAGCAGGTTTGTGGAGCGAAGAAAACTTAAAGGAAGAAAATACTAATTATGAAAATTTTATATCATAATTGATTTAAAAATCGATGAAAAATTCAAAAAAAAATACAAGAGAAAATGCAATAAATATGGAATCTAGTAGAAGAAGTAGAAGAAGAAGATAATAGATCATAAAACCAATAAGCTAACTGATGTCCAGTGTCACTCTTGTTCCTCACTGTCGCGTCCCTCTTCTTCTTTTTCTTTAGTAAAGAAGGACATCAATTGCAGCGAGGCTGACCCGGCGATCTTGGCACCGCCGTGCTAGTTTCACGGTGCAAATTCCCCAACATGTCCGCACTGTTTTCTGTCGGGACTTTCGTCAAACACCTGGCGGTCCCTATCTCGTCGTCAAGAGGGCAAGCGACACGATAGGCGGCTGCGAAAAGATTCACTGCCCTAAAAGGGGACTTCGAGTGGAGAAGAATCGACCGATAAAGCCGAAGATTCTATTAGTCCAGAGACGTGAAAGATGGATTTCCTTGTCTCTCCCTAGGACTATTTGGCAGCGTGGAAATGAGAAGAGGGCACTTTACATTGAGTGGAAGCAAACTAAGATATACGGATACTTTTCACAAATTTTCGTATCATATCGGATATTCTAACACGTGTCCGATACTCTTTGACACTCGATCAATACATGTCGAAAAATCTGATACTTGAGTCAGAAATTCTGACATGTGAGTTCAGAATTTTGACATGTACTAGATCGATCTTAAAAATTTTCAATAAATGATAAGTCAAAATTATATATAAAAAATAAAAATAAAAAATAGGGAAATAAGAAAAATCTAGTATTCTCTTCTTTTCCGACTCTCATTTTCTATAACACACAATTCACCCCTCAAGTTTATTTTTTTGTTTTCTCTTCCGACACGTTTTGACATGCAAGTCTAGAATAAGGATTGCTTGGTTTTTTTCCTTCCAAGTTTCATGGATTATTGGAATAGAGTTGAATTTGTTGAATTGAAATAATGAATGATATTAATAAAAGGTAAATTAATATTTTTGTGCAAATTCATTCTAGGTTCTTTTTTATTATTTATTTATTTATTTATGAATTTGAATCAAATTAATTTGATTGAAATAATCATAAAAATGATAATTTATCATGTATATGCAGAAATATACATTTAATATACAATGTGTCCAATCGATCAAAAAAATACACGTGTCCTAACGTGTCGAAATTCTTTATTTTTTGTGAAACAATATGTCAGCATGTCGTGTCGTGTCGCGTCGCGTGTTACGTATCAGTGTCAATGTTACTTAGGAAGTAAGAAACTTCAATGGCAACATGATACTATATGTAACTCTTTTACTAGATCACCCAAAAGCATGGATAGAAAGCGGAGCAAGCTTGTCAAGTGGCTTTACAGAAAACTAGGTTCAGGGTTCACATTGTATGACCGTGCACTCTTATTATAAAACAACAATAGATATGTTGCGAAGATATTCTATGACTGACTTTTATAACAGGTATTTCTGAATGAGGGTGTGTCTTGGACTTTGGGTGAAAGAGTTTTTGTGAACTTCAAAACACTATTAGCATACCGATTAAAATGGTTTGAGCGAAATGCAAATAATGTTTATAATAATGTTTGGAAACACAATTTGCATAGAGGACTTTAGTTTAAAAAATAAAAGAATAATAACAAAAATTGCAAATCCTCACCACTCAGGCAAAAGACATCAATAGTGACTCTTAGTATCGACTAAATTATGCCCACTATGACATATTTATCAATTTTTTTAATGATATTGAAAATCTTAAATTTGTACGATGTGATACTGTTGAAATATATCTCGAGTTTGAGTCTATAAACGAAATTTGATTGAAGATAAATAGATTATATGCAAATGTCCGTGGTGGCGTGTCACAGAAATATATTTCCCGTTTGGTATGGGCCTAAATTGGAGGTTTCCCATATTGTTGATCAAAGAAATTTGAAAAAGGAAATACATGCATCAGTATTCCTATTTCGTGTTGTGGTCTTGGGCGTGAAGCTAGAAAGTCCAACACAGACTTGTTTTAAAGAATCCATCAAGATTCGGTCAACATGTGTCAGATGAAGAAAGGAATAAAAGATACGCAACTTCAAGTTGGATTCGGAAAGGGAAATATGGTTATTTCCATGAGCAGTGGACTTCCTTCACGTGCTGACTTCGTTGACCGCGTATAAATTATATATATGCTCACTATCAGAAGACTTCAGAGTGCTCACTTCTTGAACCGCCGTTCCTGCATGACTGCTGGGTGGGCGAAGACATGCAGAGGCAATTCGTGAATTACATTCAAGTCAGTGTTCGCGCCATAAAATCTTATGTTAAGATTTGTTTATTTTTTTTGTGAGATTGAGAGATTATTTTGCGAGAATTTGTGAAGCTAAATACTATTTGAAATATTGAGTGTAATTAAGACTTGAAAAACATTAAGTGAGTGATTTGAGTGTGTAATCTTCATTGTATTGTCTATTCTATAGTGGAATTTATCACTGCTTTTCCTGTGGACGTAGGTCATTACGATTAAACCACGTAAATCTGGTATTTTGTCTATTTTATTATTCAATCGATCGCTTTTCGAAATATATACATTTACCCTCCGTTATGTTTCCATCAGAAATCACTGTTAAGAGTCCTATGTGATCGTTGACTTGGATGATAGACTTTAAATGGTGAAGTAAAACAAAATTTATCACTGCTTTTCCTATGGACGTAGGTCATTACGATTAAACCACGTAAATCTGGTATTTTGTCTATTTTATTATTCAATCGATCGCTTTTCGAAATATATACATTTACCCTCCGTTATGTTTCCATCAGAAATCACTGTTAAGAGTCCTATGTGATCGTTGACTTGGATGATAGACTTTAAATGGTGAAGTAAAACAAAGCTATTTTTTATCCGAAGTGGGTGAAATATTGAAGAATGTCATTCTCTTGGGTTTTATCTTAACTTTCTCACTTGTTCCACATTCAAAATTCTAAACGGTCGAGTTCTCTCTACTTAAGCTCCATGCTCTGTCTCTCTCTCACTTAGTCTGTGTTTATAGCTTCATTGACTACTCTATCTAAAGCTCCAATTGTCCACACGAACAATGTTTTTTCCTCTCTCAAGTATGCTCCACATAATTCGATCAGAGGCTCTAGGGTTAGTATCCCGCTTGATTCCCCCTCTCTCAAGGATGCTTGATTTGTTCGAAGCTCATTTACTGGTCTAAGGAGCTTGATTTGTGACTGAAGAGCGAGTGCTCTCTCCCTCCCTCCCTCCCTCCCTCGATTTCTCCTCAAGAACTCCACAAGATTTCCTTCCGTAGCTGAACTCCATTCATGACCGAATTCTCACTTCCTGCATGACTCAAAAGTTCAATTCGATTGTTCAAAGTCGTTAGTCATTGGAGCTCTCAATTCACCAACAGCCTATGCTTGAATTTAAATTGATAACAATCTCACAGATGGAAATAATTGTTTTTTGAGGATCTTATCAATTTTACAATTTCCGCGTGCTTCTTGTTAGTAATGAAAAATATATTGCTGTTGAGTTTGCACTTGTGGGACATTAATAGATGTTCATCCTAAATACTTGTTGATATCTCATGAGAGTTCGCACCATGTGCTTATGTGCATCGCATTCTTTTCTGTCGTTCTTGAGTTCGCTTTGCCTAGTTGGTAATTCTGAACAAACAAGAGTGATTTGTTTTTAGTCGCTAATGTGTAAATCAATAAGCTAGATTGAAGGAATCATTTCAACAGTCATTCCATTTGCCTCTTAATTTTGTTGCTAGAAATATCAATGGATTCTTTTGGAGTAAACAAGTGTTTGGTGCTTTTGTGATCCGTATTGCTGTCCCCTTACCATTATCCACTTATTGGGAGTAGAATTATATTCTCTTATGGCTAGTTGCGTGCTGGAAGAGCTTATGCAGTGGTGATATTTTGATTTTGTAATAAACATTTTGATCTCATCATGTTTCAATCATACCTTTATTGCACTTCGACAGCTACAGCAACATTTAAATGCTAGATGGATGCAAAATCTAAACTCAGATATCTCTGTAATAACCCAATAATTGATATATGGAATTTGAAGATCCCTTGTTAGGGATATATTGTGGCACTGTACATATATTAGTCCGTGATAAATCTAGAATCACAGAGATGATAATTTACCCATTTTAGAAGGAGTTCACCATGTAGCTCTCTATAATCATTGGTATGGATCTCTTCCAAATCACTTGAATCATTGTTTAGTTAACTGAGATATTTTGTTTGTGTGCTGATAATTAACAGGTTACTTAATGTGTTCAAAAATATAATAACAACGTATCCAAGCATGGATGAAGTTGAAAGTTTTTTTGGCCACGCTCAAACCAACAGAGATAATTTCTCTTACCATTGTCTCTCTAAACTGGAGAAATTATATTACAAGAGCAAAATATATGGACCAAACCGGATAATCCGAATGAGGACCATTGAAAATGGCAGTCCCGGGTGAGTCCAAATTTGACAGTTTGGATTTTGTTTAGTCTATATACATTGTTCAATGAGTAATTTCTCCTTTGATGGACCAATTTTCGCGATCACTTTTTCCCTTTTTGCAAAAGTGAAGGACATTGACACGGTTTGTACGGTTACACAAATTGTCAAGCTACTTCCAACGAAGGATTTCCATGAACTAAGCTACTAAGTTAAGAACTCAAGAAGGATTGAGGGCTAAGCTCAACTTTGGATGCATACACAAAAGAGCTATTTTATATAGTCTGAAACTCCGCTTCGACAAGAAATTACTTAATTTTTTTTGTTTGACCTATCCTGTGTTCTACTCTACACTATCACTCTCTCATTTTCTGCAATTTCCAGGACTTGAACACCGGAATTCTTGCAAATCTGCCCGCCCCTACCCTTGCATCCCCTTTGCCATTGGGCGTCCAGTGGTCACAAGAAAATACTTTAATGAGCATGTTATGCATGTCTTATAATAAAAATATCATCTATCTCAAACTCAAAATTACGTGGCTGAGAAAAGTTCCACAAAGGCAAAATGGAGGACATGCTCGGGAAAGGGTTATGATACTATAAGTTTCTTTACTTTTATTTTTCTTTGAATTTTGCTTTTGCCAAATAAAATGTCGTATTAATTTTAATAGATATGATATAATGACTTTCAAGGTAATTGCAAGCATACACGGCGCATTGATAATTTGAGGTGTTCCACATATTCAATAAAAGACATATACCTCAAATACAAAACAAAAATAAGTGAACTGTAAAAAGCGAAAGTCATTCAAAATATACCATAATATTTCTATGTATCAACTCTTGCGGATGCCCCAGTAAGATGGTATGAAGAAAGAGTATTATCCTACAACGGAGCTTACAAACATCGAATTCCAGCTTTTCAAACTTAAAAACCTACCATCCTCAAAGTTGATTAACTAAAGATCTTCATCAAATATATAAAGCTTTCCAAAATTATTTACTCAATATTACTTATTTAAAGTTGAGAAATTAGGCATGCCTTATTGGTAAAAACAAAAAAATAAATATATCATAAAAATAAGTGAGTAAAATGAAATAAATAAATAAATGCATAAATAGGTAAAAAAGAAAAAAGAAAAAAAGAAAGAAAAAGAGATCCATTCGGATTCCTTAATGAAAGGCCAACCCAGACCCACTAAATCAAGCAATTGGCCCAGCTTTTCAAACTTAAAACCTACCATCCTCAAAGTTCTTGCCTGCTTTTTGTCCTTAGAAGTGTCGTGGTGACAGAATTGCGGTCAGGATTCGTTCGTTGGTTATGATCCCGATCATCGATGAAAACAGAAATTTCCATTGCCGATTCCGTCGCGGATTGCAGCTCCATGTTTGCTTGTTGACCGGAGGAGTCAACTTTAGGAGAGAAAACTCAACGGAGAGGATGTACACGGTTCATCGTCTCTGAACGCCATAGCTGCTGCGAAAGCTTGTTTTCTGCTGTCCTGGAAGATCAACCAGACTCTCCCTGTTCACCCCTGTATTTAGCTGAGAACGCTCAAAGCAAAGTAGTCCATTCTTGCTGGAAGTCTTGGTGCCAATCCTCATCAATGACACTCACTAGAATCTCCTCGAGCAAGCTTGACCTGCAATTCTGATGGAAGTTCCACTTCGGCAAGGTGAAGATCAATTAAAACAAAAAATTCTAATGTTGCATGAGATAGGGTTTGCAAGAACCTGCTCCAATGAGAACGCTTGATCTAATACACTTCAGGAGGATCGCCACAGCCTGGTGACAGATTACTATAGAAACCAACAGAGATTTTTTGTGAACACGCGCGATTGCTTGAGAGAATGCGTGAGCTTGTTTCAGTCAATTAAATACTTGCTTGGAGACGTGTTACTGTTTTGCTTAAATCTGGTCATGACTCTTTTGCTTGATTCTGGTCATGAATGATTGAAAATCAGTGAACTCATTGGTGTTGCGTCATCACTGCTCATGTTAGTATATCAGATGAAGGTACAATTGCAGATTTTGACCAAGCTCCAACCCATAATTCATTGTTTGCATATTCATCGTTTTAATGTTCATTGTTTGCTTAATCATCGTCCTGATCACTCTAACAACTTAAACACTCTGTTTTGGTTCGTTAATTTGTTGTGGGACTGCTCGTAGCTTTGTATTGTTTCCGCTCCAATCTTGAAGTTTATGAGAGTCTAGAAGCATAATTCTGGATGTACACGGGGACTAAAAGAATAAAAGTGAGTCGCTACAATCAGATAGAAAAGCCTTGAATGTGAATAGTGTGCGTATGCAAACTGAATTACTACAATTTTTAGTTGAATGTAGACTCGTTGAATATGCTGTGTAATGGCTGTGGACATGTGTAATGGGTGTTAATATGTTTGAGCCGCAAGTAATTTTTTTTTTTTCCGAGAACAAGTTGTTATGAAACGGATAATCTAGATGTATGCTAGCTGAATTCGTTTGCTCATGCTTTTCATCGTTGCTTGTCAGCTGAGTTCCTTTGCTCATGCTTCTCATTGTTGCTTTCCATGAATGAAACTGAATAATCTTCATTAATGATTGTTGGGTTCGTTGTCTTCGTTTCGTGGTCAATCGCCGAGTTCATCCGGTTGTTGCTTGATGCATGCTTGCTCGTACTTCTCATTGCTGCTTGTCTTTGTTTGGTCGATTGTGAGTTCCTTTGAATTTCGGTTTAAGGGCCAGTCCTTATTGCCGCTTTGTTGCTCCTTGAAACAAGACAAAGCAGAGGTGGATTATATTGAAGCTAATGTTTCAAGAGTATGGAAGAACTCTCCAGAGCTTAGATTGTGTGGACTTCATTTTTGAGGAATTGCTCAATCTTGGAACGGTTGAAAAGTGTTCTTTAAAGAAACGAAACTTTAACAAGTCATGATAGACTGCTTCTTACGTGTGGTTTCGGTGAAGTTTTAAGCCATTGATCCCAAACATTTGCGAATCAGGTGTATATTCTGTTTTTGTTGCTTTCTATTAGTGGATTGTTGAATGCAATCGTGCCTCGTTTGAAACTGAACTAATACTGAATTGACTTTGATATTCTCATGCATATCTCTTGTTTGATCAGGTCTAAGTACATCTGGAATTGGTGTCGATACTCTGATTAGCTTTGCTAGATTCATGTTGAGATTCCAACATGAATACATATGATGCGTCTTAGTGTGAGTGAATATTATTGTGTTTTGGCGCATGCACGTCTGCATTTTTACTGAGTGAACGTGCTGTAGGTTCGTGTATAAAAGGGAGAGAAACGGTTTGGTTGAAAAACTACAAAAGGAAGAAGATGAAGTGGCTTCATCTGGAGTTCGTGTCGGTTCCTTTTCCATGTCCATGTTACCTGTAATTCTATAGGTACTGTGGATGTAAGTTTTGGACCTGGAAGAGGAGGGACATGTCAAAGCAGAGCAAACTTCATTACTTCTCGCAATTTCACAAGATTCCCAAATTTGATCATATTGTGAATTCATTCATCTCCATCACTTGAATCGGTCACCTTTTGTTTATAGAATTGAGCAAGTATACTTGCAAACACTTGAAGATGTGGTTCCTGGAGGAAACTGAAAGTCATTCAAACCTTCAAGAATAGTTTATACTATTGAAGGAAGCTAACAGATTGAAATCATATCCAAACTTATGGCAGTACACCATCCAAATATGTACTTCAACACCTCTGAGTTTTTGTATGCCGGTAAGCTAACAGATATCAGTTTGTGCGACAGAATGACAGTGTATTCATTCTAATAGCAGTGACTTACTTCTAGAGTTTTAGCTCAGTGTCAGGTTCTAGAGACATATAGTAATGGCAAGTTCTGAGGATAGAAGTTGTTGGCCTCCATCGTTGATTCTTCTGCATCTGTTTCCATTACATCTTCCTAGTACAACAAAAATGAATCAGTCTTCTCCTAGTACTATAGCAAAAGAACATTTAAATATCATCCGATCCATCCGCTTTCAAGTCCGAACATTACAGTGATTCACATTGTATTTAAGGTACAATGTCTAATTTATTTATTTATGGACTATGTAGAGAATTCAATGAATTGCTCATAATTATTTTGTTAATAAACAGTAGATATAGGAACTATAAATAGTAGATTATTATTTTATGACAATATACTAGTCATATGCCCATTCGCGTCATTTTTTGTAGACTAGTAGGACATGCATATACATGGGTTTTGAATAAAGATTTTGTTTTCTTACTTCAGAGATATTACTGAAACCTAGTAATATATTTAGGGTCCAGATCGATTCCCTTTTCCACACATATAATTAGATTATGCAACTTGGTTTACACATCACTTTGAAAACCAATTATGCAAACGAGTGCTAGCATATCCAACATAATCCATAGCTTTATTAATTCCTGGCAAAATCCATATAAAAGGACTTGATGAATTCAAGATAATTATCCCATTATTTAGCAGTATAATATTATATATCTACTATGTACACATTTCACAACCATTTTATTGGCTACTTTGTACTTTACTTGTATTTTTATCAATTAATAAACAATATCAAAATCCAAGTAATACACTATTCTAATGGACTACTCGGCTAAACCACGCTTAGTTGTTGATAAAACGACTCTTAGGCGCTCACAAAGAAACTCATTTTATAACAAATGTTCATATTTTCCCTTTATGCGTATTGTCACGCATAACTTGGACAAGAACCTTTATAAATTCGTTATGATCAAACCGTACTTTCGAGATAGATTTTTGTCAAATCTCGTAGGTTTACATGTCACGCCCCGACTCTCGAGCTCGCGGCAACCCCATTTCACTTGAGGTCTAACTGTACGACGTCCCAGGTACTGTCGTCGACCAATTCATTTTATCTTGTAATTAAGCACATGCAGAAACGAACAACTCCTAAACCAAACAACAGGGATAGCAACAACAGCAACAGAGAAAAGACAAACAGTATTTTATATATCTGAAGGTTAGCCAACACACCAGCAAATACATACACGCCTTACTACAGGCAACAAGCTAAGGCCTACTCAAAAAGGGACCGACCTAGCTAACCTAACCCTGTACAAGTGGGGGAAGGCTCGTCAAAAAGGAAATAGGCTACAGCTGCCTACTCACGGGCCTCAAAGGGATCGTTCTCTTCGATCCTCACACGCATCATCTAGGGCCCGAAAAGGTTAACCACGACGGGTTGAGATAAACTCGGCAAGTTAAAGTCCTAAGCCCCGGTTAGGAACTTCGCTCGCCTCGAGAGTTTAACATACAACCTAATACAACAATCAATGCAATACCACCTCAGAGAGATAACCACAGAAGACAGTTTAATAAACAGGTGCAATCACAGGCGACCTACCTGGCCTTGGCACACGCGACCTGCAGAAACTGTCAATCGTTTCACAACAACAGTAAGAGGCATGCAAATAATCAGAGCATTGCACAAAACTTTCTCATATCACACTGCCCACACATGCTTTGATTATTACGACCCTCTAGGCCACGGCACAACCTTATGGTTGGCGGTCAACTAGTCGTAAACCAAGCATCGTCCTCCCCCGTGAGGCACGGCGACGTCATGGGCTCTCCCCCACCGACGGCATTCCATAAGGAGCATGGGCCCGGCCTCAACCGCGACTCCGCATCGACCACCGTCGGGCGACCCAATGGTCACGGCACAACCCCGAAGGATTGGCGGTCATCCGGCTCAACCGGGCTATCAACTTTAATCGACCATGCAACACCTCGGAAACAGTTCATTCTTGTCTTTTGCTTTTGCTTGGTCGTGAATGCAACATCGCTCATGCACTCATGCTCATGCGACATGCCATTTCAAATAACCCACGTAATATGTCATGCGGTATCACTCGACAATTCCAAAATTCCAAATTCAACCAATCAACAATCACGTACATTCCCTAATTCTCGAGAATAACTCAATAAATCAAACACTTTCACTTCCACCCGCCTCTTCGATCATGCATTTCATCATTATTCACGCATATAATTAACAATCGGCACTTCAATAAAGCATAACAACCAAGAACACAACAATTTGAAATCAAAATTTATTTACGTATGAAGTCAAAGTGAAGCGTGAATCGAATGAATCGATGAATAATAGTAATCCGTGAATAGTAAATTCGTCCGAAATTAAATAAATAAATAAATAAAATTAAACTTAACCATGGTTAACAAATTAACCTAACCATGGTCAAATTAACCTAACCATAGTTAAATTCTAACCTTGGTTACTTTTAAAACTAACCATAGTTACTTTAATTAATTAACCTTAGTTACTTTATTACTAACTATGCTCAATTAACTAACCCTAGTCAGCCTTAATTAACCAGCCTAATTAACCAATCAACCTTAATTAATCACAAATACACTAATTAACCGCTAAGCAAGATTAACCCCTAAACAAGGATTAGGAAGTTAACTTACTTGGATCGGAAATCCGGCGACACCGGCACGTAGAGGGGAACGAGGGCTACGAGGGGTAAGCTCGGGGACGACAACGAGTGACAAACGATGGCCGAAACGGGCCAAAAACAGTGCTGGTTACTATTCATGCGGAACCGGTGCAGCTGAGCGGAAAAGGCCGAAACGGGCGGCTAACGGCGACCAGGGGTGACCGGGGGTGCATGGCTGGCTTCCTAACTCCCAGGACTACACTTTGGGCGGTTACGGCGGCTCCGGTGATGGCAACTAGGCTGTTTTTGGGCTGGAAAACAGCATGGACAGCAAGGAACACCAAAAATGGAAAAGAAAAGGAAGAGAAAAAGGGAGAGAGAGGGGGGCTGGGCTGGTGCACGAATTTTGGGGGAGAAAGAGGAGAGAGAAGGAGCTGCTGGAGGCTTGGATAAGGGCCAAGGCAAGTGGGCAAGCCACTTGTTGAAGAACCAATCAAAAGCAAGCAAAAACAAAGCATAAACAAAGCCCACTTAGGCACAAAAGCAAAAAGCCAAAGAGAGAAGCCCATGGGCTGGAAATGGAGGGGAACTTGGGCCCCTCTTGGGCTGGGCTGAATGGGTGCAAGGCCCATTGGGCCGCCAGTCTTGGGCCGGCCCACCCGCGGGCCCAAAACTCGGTCCAATTCTTCCCTTTTTCCGACGCTTCCGTGTCCAAATGAAAATCCCAAAATAAATGAGGCGACGTCCAAGTATTTAGTCATGATATTACTGAGAAGTCGGTTCCCAAAATCAAATTAAAATTCGGGCTAAATTGAGTCGATTTTCAGGATGTTACAACTTTTCCCCTCTTACAGAAATTTCGTCCTCGAAATTTGGACCGACACGCTATTCCTCGAAAAGATAGGGGTGCTGACGCCTCATGATTTCTTCGCTTTCCCATGTAGCTCCCTCCGTACCATGATGCTCCCAAATGACTTTGACCAAGGAGACCGTCTTGCTTCTCAACACTTGTTCTTTCCGGTCCTCAATTCGAATCGGTCTCTCCACATACGACACCCTGTCGTCCACCTCTATCTCTTCAAAATTCAACACGTGCGTCGGGTCCGGCTCTTATTTCCTTAACATCGACACGTGGAATACGTCATGCACTTGAGCAAGTCGAGGCGGTAGTGCAAGATGATAGGCTAAATTCCCAATTCTTTCTAGAATCTCGAATGGTCCTATATACCTTGGGCTCAGTTTTCCTTTCTTTCCAAATCGCGATGTACCTCGCATCGGTGATACTTTAAGGAACACATGATCGCCCACTTGAAATTCCAATGGCCTACGTCGCCTGTCCCCATAACTCTTATGTCTGCTCTGAGCCGTCTTTAACCTTTCTCGAATCATCTTGACGGCGTCTAAAAATTGCTGCACTAACTCTGGCCCTGTAATTTTTCGTTCGCCGACTTCGTTCCAACAAATTGGAGTCCTACACGGTCTGCCATACAAAGCTTCGAATGGTGCCATTCTGATACTTTGCTGATAACTGTTATTGTATGCGAATTCCACGAGATGAAGTTGTTTCTCCCAACTTCCTTTAAAATCCAATACACAGGCTCTCAGCATATCCTCCAAAGTCTGAATTGTTCTCTCTGATTGACCGTCTGTCTGAGGATGGTAGGCCGTACTGAACTCGCAGCTTTGTCCCCATTGAAGTCTCGTAGACTCTTCCAAAATGCAGCCGTAAATGGGGTCTCGATCTGAAGTAATCGTCACCGGTACCCCATGCGGACGAATAATCATCGCACGTACAATTCTGCATACTTTTCCAAAGCAAAGTCCTTGCGTACGGCGATGAAATGAGCCGACTTCGTCAATCGGTCCACTATGACCCAAATCCCATCATTACCCCGCTGATTTCTTGGTAATCCCGTCACGAAGTCCATCGTGATGTGCTCCCATTTCCATTCAGGGATTTCAAGAGGTTGCAATAACCCTCCTGGCTTGCAATGCTGCGCTTTCACTTGTTGGCAAGTTAAACACTTCGCCACGTTCTTGGCGATGTCTAGCTTCATGCCGTTCCACCAATAATACTGTCGTAGATTCTGATACATCTTCGTGCTTTGCCCGGGTGCACACTGTAGTTGCTACGATGCGCTTCGGATAACAACCTCTCCTTAATTTCGACATCGCTTGGTACACATAACCGTCCACGGAATTTCAAGATCCCATCCTCGGATACTTGAAAATCCGACTTTCTCTTGGTCACGTCCATTTGCAGAATCTTTTGGATCTCAGCGTCCAAAGGTTGCATTGCCTTAATCTTGGCTTGAATTTCAGGTTCGATCCTAAGGGTAGCCATTAAACTGGAAAGATGATATACCTCGAGCCTGAATTCTGAATCACGGACCCCTTCCAACAGAATCCATTCCTGAACCATCATACTAGCAACCGATGACTTGCGACTCAAAGCGTCTGCCACTTTGTTTGCCTTGCCCGGATGGTACAGGATATCGCAGTCATAATCCTTAAGAAGTTCCATCCATCTGCGTTGTCTCATGTTCAGTTCCTTTTGGGAGAACAGATACTTCAAGCTTTGATGGTCCGTAAAAATCTGAAATCTCTCTCCACAGAGATAATGTCTCCATATCTTCAACGCAAATATGATGGCTGCTAACTCTAAGTCGTGTGTCGGATAATTCAGCTCGTGAGGCCTCAACTGCCTGGAAGCATATGCTATCACTTTACCATATTGCATCAGAACACAACCGACTCCCTTGTATGATGCATCGCTAAAAATCTCATATCCTCCTGAGCTTGACGGAATAGTCAAAACTAGCGCGGTAGTCAGCTAATGCTTAAGCTCTTGGAAACAACGCTCGCACTTATCCGTCCACTCGTATTTCTTGTCCTTTTTCAGCAACTGTGTCAATGGCATAGCTATTGAAGAGAATCTTTCCACAAATCGTCTGTAATAACTAGCCAGTCCTAGAAAACTACGAACCTCGGTTCGAAGTCGGTCTCGGCCAATCTATGACCGCTTCAATCTTGGTCGGGTCTACCGAAATCCCTTGGCCTGAGATCACGTGGCCTAGAAAAGCCACTCGAGCCAACCAAAATTCACTCTTGCTAAATTTCGCATACAGCTCGTGATTTCTTAGGGTTTGCAACACGGTCCTTAGGTGTTGCTCGTGTTCATCCGGACTCTTCGAATACACCAAAATGTCGTCGATAAACACGATCACGAACCGATCCAAATATTCTTTAAACACCCGATTCATCAAATCCATGAAAGCAGCAGGGGCATTTGTTAATCCAAAAGGCATTACCGTAAACTCGTAATGACCATAACGAGTACGGAAAGCTGTCTTCGGTATGTCCTCCTTTCGGATTCTCAATTGATGATAGCCCGTCCTTAGATCTATCTTAGAGAATATCGATGCTCCTTGAAGGCGATCAAACAAGTCATCAATCCTCGGCAAGCGTACTACTTATTCTTAATTGTCACTTGATTAAGCTGTCGATAGTCAATGCATAACCGCAACGAACCATCCTTTTTCTTGACAAACAGGACTGGCGCTCCCCAAGGCGATGCACTTGGGCGAATAAAGCCCTTGTCCAATAATTCCTGCATCTACACCTTCAATTCCTTCAACTCTGACAACGCCATCCTGTACGGTGCTTTCGAGATTGGTTCCGTCCCAGGAGCCAACTCGATCACGAACTCTGTCTCTCTGGCTGGGGGTAGTCCTCACGGCAATTCCTTTGGAAAGACATCGGGATAATCTCGTACTCTGCGATGTCCTCCAGGTTCGGTCCTTCTTCGACATATCGCTCACCGATGCCAAATAGCCTCGACATCCTGACCCCAACAACCTGGTTGCTTCCAAATAAGAAATCAAGGGAATCGAGGACCCTCCTCGGCTCCCTACAAACTAGAAACTACTAGCTCCAGTCGGATTAAATCGGATTCTCTTCTCCCGACAATCCATAGTAGCTCCTTACTTGGTCAACCAATCCATACCGATAATGACATCAAAGTCATACATCGCTAAAACAATCAAATCAATTATTCCTTCTCGACCATCTATAATCAGTTTATAGCTAGCACATCCTACTGCGAGATAAAATCAATCCTCTAACGGAGTAGAAATAACAAAGACCGTTTCCAACGGCTCGGGTCTTAATCCCACTAATTCTACAAACCGTTTAGCAATAAAGGAGTGCGAAGCTCCCGATCAAACAACGCATAAGCGGCATGGTCGTGTAGAGATATCGTACACAGTAATCACGGCGGCGTGTCCTCCGCCTCTTTCCTCGTGGATCGCATACACCCGTCCTTGTGCAGGGGGTCTATACTGATTGCCCTGCTGAACGTTCCCCACCGGTGGTCCGGCTGGTAGTCGTGGCGTGAATGGCATCTTGGGCGTGCGTGGGCAGTCCCTCACTCAGTGGCCCACCTGACCACACCCGAAACAAGCTCCCATCGAAAGGGGACACGGGGCATTTCCATGCCTCTTGCCACACATTCTGCATCCTCCAAACGAACTTGGCGACGGTTTCCCCACACCGTCCCTTCTATTAGGCGGAAGAGGATACCTTCCTCCCGCCATCGGTTTCTTTCCAAACCGACCGTTGTCTCTGCTAGGCACAAACCGCGATACAGATGCAGTTGCCTTTTCTGCAAGGTGCCTCTCAATCATCTGAGCTCTCTCATAAAGCTCATTGTAATCCTTCAGGTTCACCGACACCAAATGGTCTCGGATTTCTATCTTCAATCCGTCTCGAAACCTCCTAGCCTTGTCCAACGGGTGCTCGACCATCCGCGGCGCGTACTTTGACAGCTCTGCAAACTTGACCTCGTACTGATCCACTGTCATCTGATTCTGATGCAGCCTCTGAAATTCTGCCAACTTTTGCTCTCTCGCGCAGTCTGAGAAGTACTTACTCAGAAAAGCCTCCCTGAAGGTATCCCATACCCTGGCTGTACCCTCGGGAAATACCCATCCTTGGGTAGCTTCCCACCAAGTTCCGGCATTACCCTGTAGTTGGTAAGCCGCCATGATCATCTTTTCCTCCTCTGAGCACTGCAACAAGGTGAACGTCTTTTCCAGCTCCCTTACCCAGAGGGTCGCTGTCTCAGGGTCGCCAGCCCTAGAAAACTTGGGCGGCTTCAACTTCATGAACTGCTCCACCATTTGATGCATAGGCCGGTTACCAGTCCCGGGCCTAGCTGCAGGAGCAGCTGCGACAGCAGCGACAGCGGCTTGGGTCTGAGCCTGTTGACCTATTAGGGCCTCAATGGCATGCATAATCCCGTCCATCCTCGGATCTTCAGGTGCTACCTTCCTAGCACCGGTCGGTACCTGCGCCATTACCTCTCTTCCTCGACCCCTCTCGACTGGGTCCTCAAACCGTGGGGTACTCGATCCGGATCGCTCATTTTGCAGGACTCTCCTAACCTGCGTTCCAATTCCCCCCACACGGAATTAGAAAATGAGACAACCCTACAACAAAGGACCATGAAGGATCCTGCAGTCAATCACATGCAAGCAAAGAAATTGTCTTTCCTACTAACTATCCCCACGCACCAACACAAAACTTATCGCACCTTATCACTCCATCAGCCAACCAGGCTCTGATACCAAAATCGACGGGGTTGTCACGCCCGACTCTCGAGCTCGCGGCAACCCCATTTCACTTGAGGTCTAACGTACGACGTCCCGTGTGCGTCGTCGACCAATTCATTTTATCTTGTAATTAAGCACATGCGGAAACGAACAACTCCCAAACCAAACAACGGGGATAGCAACAACGGAACGAGAAAAGACAAACAGTATTTTATATATCTTAAGGTTAGCCAAAGACACAAAGAAATACATACACGCCTTACTACAGGGCAACAAGCTAAGGCCTACTAAAAAGGGACCGGCCTAACTAACATAACCCCGTACAAGTGGGGAAGGCTCGTCAAAAGGAAATAGGCTACGCTGCCTACTCACGGGCCTCAAAGGGATCGCTCTCTTCGATCCTCGGGTGCACGCATCATCTAGGGCCCGAAAAGGTTAACCACGACGGGTTGAGATAAACTCGGCAAGTTAAAATCCTAAGCCCCTGTTAGGAACTTCGCTCGCCTCGAGAGTTTAACATACAACCTAATACAACAATCAATGCAATACCACCTCAGAGAGATAACCACAGAAGACAGTTTAATAAACAGGTGCAATCACAGGCGACCCTACCTGGCCTTGGCACACGCGACCTGCAGAAACCGTCAATCGTTTCACAA
This sequence comes from Corymbia calophylla, assembly GCA_014182845.1. Lineage (NCBI taxonomy): Eukaryota > Viridiplantae > Streptophyta > Magnoliopsida > Myrtales > Myrtaceae > Corymbia > Corymbia calophylla. Next base: position 10,724,906 of record CM024695.1, read on the forward strand.
CAATAACGAAGAGGCATGCAAATAATCGAGCATTGCACAAAACTTTCTCATATCACACTTTGCCCACACATGCTCCGATTATTACGACCCTCTAGGCCACGGCACAACCTTATGGTTGGCGGTCAACGGTCGTAAATCGGTATCGTCCTCCCCGTGAGGCACGGCGACGTCATGGGCTCTCCCCACCGACGGCATTCCATAAGGAGCATGGGCCCGGCCTCAACCGCGGCTCCGCATCGACCACCGTCGGGCGACCCAATGGTCACGGCACAACCCCCGAAGGATTGGCGGTCATCCGGCTCAACCGGCTATCAACTTTAATCGACCATGCAACACCTCAAGAAAGATTCATTCTTGTCTTTGCTTTTGCTTGGTCGTGAATGCAACATCGCTCATGCACTCATGCTCATGCGACATGCCATTTCAAATAACCCACGTAATATGTCATGCGGTATCACTCGACAATTCCAAAATTCCAAATTCAACCAATCAACAATCACGTACATTCCCTAATTCTCGAGAATAACTCAATAAATCAAACACTTTCACTTCCACCCAGTTTTCGATCATGCATTTCATCATTATTCACGCATATAATTAACAATCGGCACTTCTAAAAAGCATAACAACCAAGAACACAACAATTTGAAATCAAAATTTATTTATGTATGAACAAAGTCAATGTGAACGAATGTCGTGAACAATGAATTCGTGAACGAATCCATGAACAGTAATCCGTGAATAGTAAATTCGTCCGAAATTAAATAAATAAATAAAAATAATTAAACTTAACCATGGTTAACAAATTAACCTAACCATGGTCAAATTAACCTAACCATAGTTAAATTCTAACCTTGGTTACTTTTAAAACTAACCATAGTTACTTTAATTAATTAACCTTAGTTACTTTATTACTAACTATGCTCAATTAACTAACCCTAGTCAGCCTTAATTAACCATCCTAATTAACCAATCAACCTTAATTAATCACAAATACACTAATTAACCCCTAAGCAAGATTAACCCCTAAACAAGGATTAGGAAGTTAACTTACTTGGATCGGAAATCCGGTGACACCGGCACGTAGAGGGGAGGGGAACGAGGGCTACGAGGGGTAAGCTCGGGGACGACAACGAGTGACAAACGATGGCCGAAACGGGCCAAAAACAGTGCTGGTTACTATTCACGCGGAATCGGTGCAGCTGAGCGGAAAAGGCCGAAACGGGCGGCTAATGGCGACCAAAGGTGACCAGGGATGCGCGGTTGGCTTCCTAACTCCCAGGACTACACTTTGGGCGGTTGCGGCGGCTCCGATGATGGCAACTAGGCTGTTTTTGGGCTGGAAAACAGCATGGACAGCAAGGAACACCAAAAATGGAAGAGAAAAGGAAGAGAAAAAGGGAGAGAGAGGGGGGCTGGGCTGGTGCACGAATTTTGGGGGAGAAAGAGGAGAGAGAAGGAGCTGCTGGAGGCTTGGATAAGGGCCAAGGCAAGTGGGCAAGCCACTTGTTGAAGAACCAATCAAAAGCAAGCAAAAACAAAGATAAACAAAGCCCACTTGGGCACAAAAGCAAAAGCCCAAAGAGAGAAGCCCATGGGCTGGAAATGGAGGAACTTGGGCCAACTTGGGCCCCTCTTGGCTGGGCTGAATGGGTGCAAGGCCCATTGGGCCGCCGGTCTTGGGCCGGCCCACCCGCGGCCCAAAACTCGGTCCAATTCTTCCTTTTTTTTTCCGACGCTTCCGTGTCCGGCGGAAAATCCCAAAATAAATGAGGCGACGTCCAAGTATTTAGTCATGATATTACTGAGAAGTCGGTTCCCAAAATCAAATTAAAATTCGGGCTAAATTGAGTCGATTTTCAGGATGTTACATTACAACACTCTAAACTATAATTCAAAAAAAATCACAGCTTAATGATTCCTCAATTGAATCTTGTAGTTCAAAATTGACATTACTTGGGATTTATGACCTAGCTTCAATGATTACTCTAATTAGACGAGTAATGAGCTTGAATTCTTACTTGGCATTGCAATTTGGAGTCGGTTCGACTTGTCGGGGTGTTCGGATCGACAGCATGCGAAAATTCTTCATTCTTCTTTCTTTTCCTAAAGCGTCGGGTGTGCTCTGTCTTCTCCGCAGCTTCACGCTTCCGATGTACCATGGAGGCATAGTTGACTGTTGAAGGAGAAAGAGTTACTTGTTGGAGCTTGGGCTTTAGGCAACATGGGCTGGGTTTTTTGGCCCATCCATTATAATGTGTATGACGGTATAGTAATCGGGCATGAGAGAATTCATGATTGCTTAACACGAAAGAGTGCCAATTGCCGAGTCTATTGTCGCTCACATGATATAATTGATCCGTAGCTGCAATGACTACTATCAAGTGACAACCCTTAAAGCCTTCGGGTTCCCTTCTCACTTTATTCGACTAATTATGGTATGTGTCCATACACCCAAATTTTCTATATCTCTGAATGGTGAAATGCATGGGTTTTTCTCTAGTGGTCATGGTTTAAGGCAAGGTGACCCGATTTCACCCTATCTTTTCACGCTGGTGATGGAAGTCTTTTTAGGGATCCTCGAGCTTCAGTCTCGACGACCGGAATACCGGTTTTATTGGAGATGTAAAACTTCTCAACTCTCCCACTTATTCTTCGCGGATGATGTATTCTTATTCAGTGAAGCCTCTATTGCTTCAGTTTCCTGCATGAAAGATGGGCTAGATACTTTTTCCAGATGGAGTGGGTTAATTCCTAATGCTAACAAGAGTGAAGTCTTCCTTTCTGGTGGTCATGTGGAACTAAGAACACAGATCTTGCAACTGTTAAATTTTAGAGCTGGGTCATTTCCAGTTAAATACCTCAGTGTCCCTATAATTACCTCAAGACTCACCAAATCGGACTGTCAGACCCTGGTATGTATTCTCACAGCTCGTGTCCAATCTTGGACACATCGTTTTCTCTCATTTGCAGGACGTCTTCAACTTATTAGAACCGTTTTGCATGCTATTCAAGTATACTGGACGTCCATCTTTTGGCTACCATCTGCTGTAGTAGAAAAAATTGAACAAATTTGCAAGCAATTCCTTTGGAAGGGACCGAATCTAGGTTCGGGCGGTGCGAAAGTATCTTGGGAGGATGTGTGCCACCCAAAAGTAGAAGGTGGCCTTGGGCTTAGGAGAATTCGAGATAGCAATAAAGCTGCTATGGTTAAGCACATATGGATTCTATTCACTGATAAAGAATCCTTGTGGTGTAAATGGATTCACTCCACGCACCTTAAAAAGAAGAACTTTTGGATAGCTGCCACTCCGACCTTCTGTTCTTGGGCTTGGAGGAAAATCCTTGCAATGAGAGAAACTGTTATAGGTCTTTTCAAATGGAAGATTGGAAATGGTGAGTCTACTTCTTTATGGTTTGATCCATGGTTGGATATGGGACCCCTTAACTTAGTGTTTTCGGACACTGATATTAATCAATCGGGTCTCTCAAGAGATGCAAAGGTTGCTGATCTATGGACTCTGGATGGGCAAGCCTTCCTTCGGGAGCTTCGGGCTTGGCGCTTTATTATCCCTCCATTTAATCAATTGCCGGATTCATTCACTTGGGGTGCCTCACCCCTCAGGTACCTTTTCCAGTGCCTCAGCTTGGTCGGTTATCCAGAAGCAAGCAACTATGGTGTCCTGGGCTTCTTTTGTTTGGAACAAATCTATTGTTCCGAGACATCAATTTCTTCTCTGGCTGATCCAACGGAATCGGCTTCCCACTCAAGGTTTTCTCATGTCTCATGGTAGACTCCCGTCCGTGCAGTGTGCTTTTTGCAACTTATGTCCTAACTCTATTGATCATTTATTTTTTGAATGTCATGTCACAAGTTCCCTTGCTAATTTTTGGGCTGCAAAATGTAATCTTCCTTGGAGGAACCGCGGTTGGTCTGAAAATCTTCGATGGGCTATACGCACCTTTGAAGGTAAAGGCTTTTATTTTGATATGATCCGTTATTCCTTTGCGGCCCTCTGCTATGTGATTTGGAAATCCAGGAATGATATTATATTTTAGGCTACCAACTTATATGTGCCGTCCATAAAGCTTCACCTAATCAAAGTGGTCAAGGACAAAACACTATCTTTTAAATCAGTTGTTGCCTCTTCCAGGGACAGAGAATTGCAGCGATGCTGGGGATTTGATCCTCAAATTTTTTGTGAGGAGATGTGACAGTAGCGGTCTAGACCGTTTGGCTCTTTTGTAAAGCTGCTGCATGTAGCAGTTGGTTCTTTTAGTGAACTTGGCACCCCTCACTCCAGTCTTGTTGAGTGTGTGTTGGTGCCGGGTCCCACCCTTCTTGTAAAGTTGATTGGCTGATTTATATTACTTACCTTCACCAAAAAAAAAGACTACTATCAAGTGGGTTAAGACAACTCATTCCTGAGTTACCATCCCACTAACAATTAAAGGTGCAATGCAAGTTCTTACACCAACATTTCAGCTAGCCCATGATGTCGTCGCACTAAATGTATACGGTGCTTGTCTCATTTGGTATAGGTTTATTTTCTTTTCAAGAAAATTCTCAATAAATAATAATTGTTGTGGCTTTCTTCATCATTTTGGTTTTTTCAGAAAGATACCTCTTGTTAATGAATCTTATTTTAGGTCCAGCACAGTTTTATTTATGTATGAAATGTCCATAATTAATAAGGCAAGTATGTCGCAGGAGAGAGAGAGAGAGCCATATATAGGGGTGAATGGAATAGGGGAAACACAGTATTTGTATGTTGCACTCGTTTGGTGTCTGTATTGGATAAATCGAAACCTTCTCAAATGATATCATACAACTTGCAAACGCTCCACGAACACGAGAAAACGGAAAAATGAAAAAAGATAAGACCAAAATTGAGTTAGCTATTCTATAAATTTATCCCTTTTTATGTTAAATTTTAAAAAAGTGTAATTGTTTAAGAGAAATCTATTCGAACAATCAAGAGCAGTTGAGCTTTTACTTTCATGCTCGCGCTCAAGATTTTTATCTTTGTTTGGTGAAATTGACACGATCATTTCCATGTTTGTACAAAGATCTTTATAATGTCAATTGCCAGTGTAAGAAATAATTTACGTACTCACAATTAAAAAGTTGACATGTTAAAGAGTTAATAATCAACTTAGGTGTTTACCTTCTAGCCTACCCACTAAGTGCGTCTATGGGTCTAAATTAACAAGGTTACTCCTTGTAGATGGAAATTATATAATTGAAATTTAGTTTGACTCAAGTGATTTTTTAAGATCTCATCTTTTACCTCATATTCATTTCTCCATTCTTGGATTCCCACATAATTGACAGAAAATTTCCAGTCAGTTTAATTTTAGGGGACTAATTATTTTCATTTTACCACTAACTTCCCAAGAGACTATATTTTGTCTTGCAAAACCGACCACTAGATTCGTGAGGTTACCGAGATCTGGTTTTGGAGTCGCGTTAGGGAGTTGATTGATGTCGGCAATGCACAAACACAAGTAGCTGATAAGTTTAGGATAGTTAGAGATGATAGTTTGCCAATTTTAGTGGGAAGTTCGCTTGCAAGCTGTGAACAATTGCTGGCATCGAGCTCCTCCAACCTCTTTAGCATTCCAATATTGGTAGGTAACCTTCTTATTGAACTATTTTTCAGACTCATCGCCTTCAATTGCTTGAGATTTTTTATCGAATCAGGTAACTCAGCAATTTTTGTTCATGAGAGATGCAACTCTTGTAATGATGTCAAGTTGCCTATCGATTTTGGAAGGTTCCTCAAATCTTGACAATAACTGAGTGAAAGGAACTCAAGTTGCTAAGTTCTCCAATAGAATTTGGTAAACTTGTAATTCATGAGCATGATATAACCAACTCACATAATGATGCTAATTTCCCGATAGAGGATGGAAGTTTCTCCATTTTGGAGCCCTCTATGATATGGAGGTGCTTTAGATTCCCAAGTCCTCCAATCTCTTCAGCAAATTTCGAAGATCATTGTAGTGCATAATGTCCAAGTGAGTAAGACCCTTTAGCTTCTCAATGGAGGAGTCAACTTCTTCCAAGTTTGCCTTTGTAGTAATTATTCTCTCCACTAGTACAGGTATTCTATGGCCAAAACCAAAAAGGAGGATCAAACGGTCTTGTGAATGGCAATGATAGCTAGAGGCAGATCTCCGTGCTAGAAGTGTGCCAAAAGCGTGCTATAAGTGTGCCAGAAATGTGCGAGAAGCGTGCAACCAGCACGAAAAACAAGTTTGAAACTCTGTTCACCGTGAGTATATCTACCCTTGAATTCGAAAAACAACTCATCCGCATTCACAGCAAACTCAAATCAGTAGTGTCTTTTTGGTGTTTGCTCACTGCTTAAATTGTTGAGACGTATCTCCTGTTTACCGCAGATGGAGCGGCAAATTGTGGCAACTGGCGGTTCAATCCTGGCAATGGAAATCACGAGCTTCTAAGTATTTAAGCCGAAGATCAACGTACTGCGTACAACTGTCATGCCGTAGATTACCCAATTTTGCATGCTTGCTTGGGACCATAAGCTTAAGAAATAACCATGTTTCTGTGTGGTCACCACCGAGAAAGATCTCTCTCATTGTGTTTGTAGGTTTCCTAAAACAGGAACATATTTCTGTGTAGTCTAGCGTTTTTGGCTATATTTGGGATTTAATTCTATACTTTCTTAAGCTGATGGGCAGTGACGATGACTCACTACATCATAGATTTGGTGTTCAAAATAAGAGCACAACATCTTCCTAATGTAGAACATAACATCAGAGAAATTTCCACCACGTTGGATTATACGCAGCATATTTTACAGCCAATTTGGACAGAAGTGTAAGAGGGTTAAATGAAGAAAATATTAGGTACAACAGTAAAATACTAGTCTACTCACTGTGTGATGGTCTTCACAATTTCTCTTTCCTGTATTCTCGCGCACTACTCTCTCTCTCTCTCTCTCTCTCTCTCTCTCTCTCTCTCTCTCTCTCTCTCTCCCTTCCCTACCCGACCTAGCTTTGCTCTCTCTTGTCCGCCTCTACCCTTGGCCTTGTCCATCGCCTTGTCTGTCGATCCCCCTTTGGTGATGTCTCCACCATTGCAGTTGTCTGCCACACTCGCGGCTGCCCTTGGGCCCAAGAACAAGCCCTCACTCACTTCCTGCATCCTCAAGGCTCAAGGTCTCTTGCGGCTCTGATGTCTTCGTTTCCCTCCACAGGTCCTCCACCACCCTCGCAGCCACCTTCCCTGTCCAACATCCTCAAGGTCTCTTGCGACTCCGATGTCTTCGTTTCCTTCCACACGTCCTCCGCCACCCTCGTAGCCACCTTCCCTGTCCAAAAGAACAAGCTCAAGTCTCCATCTTTTGTGACCTTGAGCCCTCCCTCAACCCTGGCATCCTCGAGTCCCTGCGGCTCCAATGTTGTTGCCTCCCAACATAGCTTCTAAATCCAATGAGGGTCGAGCCTTTGCCAAATCCGACAAAAGCGACCCTCACCTCTAGGCGATCGTTGGCCATGGCCGAGTACCGCCACAAGCCAAAGGGAAAGAAGGGAAAAAAAAAGGAGAAAAAGAGAGGAAGAAATTATGAAGAAGATAAACATAAGGGCAAGATGAGAGAGACAAAGGGTGAGAAAGATCTGATCGGTGCACTTCCAAGCGATACATGTTGCCTGATGAGTGGACTAGTACTTTATTAATATGACATCATTGTAGCACCTAATGTTCTCTCTAGCTAAATGTGTTCAAGTGGTACCGTCTTGAAGGTTTTTATGGGTCGAAAAACAATTCAAGGTATGGTGGTACTTCCTTTCGGTTGAAGCCATAAAGGTTGAGTGTGTTCAATTCCATTAAGACCTAGCACACAGACGCACGATTTGTTGCATGAGTATTTATTTTCACAGGGGCTTTTTCATAATAGAATTGATTAATAATTATGAGTTATCGGTTTTTTGGTAAAATGAGAGAATTGTTTTAAAAAAAAAAATCAAAAAGTCAATCTTGCTCGCGTGAATGTATCAACCACTTTAAAAGTCGGTGTCTTCAATACCTTTCGAAAAAAGTGCAAGTAGGAGGCTAGCTTTCAATTAGAAAAAAATCAATCACTTGGGACTTCCCTAATGTTGAGGTGAAACTAATTATTTATATCCTAAGCTACAGCTATAAGCATTTCACCTGCCCCAAATTAGAAAAGGCATCATGAACATCTCAACAAGAGAACCAGCAATCGAATGACAGCAACGCATGCTCAATTTCTTTCAGTGATATTAAAGCAAAAGCTCGCCAGTTCAATGAAACATAATTGTTCCAAACATGAAGTCGCTCTGTCCGGTGACTGATCAAGTAGCAGAGAAAGAGAGAAAAAAATGAACCATACGAAATAAGACTAGGCAAAAACATCAAGCGACAAATAGACAGGAGGCGCGCTTGCTTCTGCATGGAATCGCAAACGCGCTAGCCGTAATTCGGGGCAATCCCTCATTATCTTCATGTCCAAACCTGCCATGTACTTTGATTCCCATTATATCAAATATTCGTCCTCTTTGACACGGGATGGACGGGTTGCGTGATCACTCCAATTGACGTTATTACAAAAGTCTCACCCATTCTGAAATATTTGATTATGATTACTTAGCATCAACAATGATCAGAAAGTACATGAGGTTTGTTGAATTCGTCATTAGAGCTCCTCTTATTGAGTGTGGTTCATACTTCACAAAGACAGGAAGGCACGAAGATTAGGGGTTGCCCTGCCAGGGGTCTTAACGGGCAACACTGCCTAAATGCTAGACGGTTATTATATTTTGGACCTCTATTTTATTAGTAATTTATGCTTGAACTCATGAATAGCTATTGAGTATATATAGTTTCTTTTTTTTGTAATTGAGAGATGTAATAAAAAGGTGTAAGGTGCTTATTACAATGGAACCTTCTGCTAGAGGGAAAAGTACCAAAAAAGTCTTAAACATATTACATTGATACCAATTCAGTCCTAAAATTTTCAATTATACTAGTTTGGTCCTAAAATTTTTCATATTGGTACCAATTCAATCATCCAGCCAATTTAGGCCGGAAATCGATGACATGGATGCCGACGATCCTACATAGCATCAAGGGGTAGATCCAGCCAATTTGGTTCTAAAATTTTTACATTTGTACCAATTTAATCTCAAGGGGCAGCACTAGCGATACCACATAGGATCACGGGCACTAATATGGACATTTTAAAATATTTCAAATAAAATTTTTGTTTTTTATTTTTAAATTTTTTTCTTTTTTTCCCCTCTTTTTTTTTTCTCATTCTTTTTCCTTGGCCTGTGGCTGGGGAGGGCATCATGCCCCTTGCCGGGTCTAGTGAGGGCAAGACCCTCGTAGCTTGAGCAAGGGCGGCCCTCGCCAAATTCGGCGAGGGTGAGACGATCGCCACCCCGTCTCTACTGAGTCTAGCAAGGGCCACCCTCATGCAAACCACGAGGGTCTCACCCTCACCAACAATAAGAATAGGAATAAAAAGGGAAAAATAAGAAAAAAGGGAAAAATTTTAAAAATCGAAAATTGAAAAATTATTTTAAATTATTCTAAATTATTTCAAAATGTCCATTTTAAAGCCGGAAATGCCACATAGGATTGCCGATATTCACGTCACTGATCTCCGGCTTAGATTGGTCGGATGGACTAAATTAGTACCGATGTAAAAAGGTTTAAGGCTAAATTGGTCCAATTGAAAAGTTTATGCATGAATTTATACTAATGTAAAAGGTTTAGGACTTTTATGGTACTTTTTCCTTCTGCTGGACGTAGCCCTAATTTAAGGGTGAACTAAGATAAAAATCTTATATCTCAATTTCTTTTGATCGCTTTTACACTCTATTCCGTTGTGATCATGCAACAATCCTCACACTTTTATGAGAGTATTACGTGTCTAGAATCCACATGCACAGAGTCAAATGCATCCTCTTCTACCGCACGAAGTTTTGACCCATTTGCATTTTGAGATATTGACTCTCGTACCACTATGTCATCCCCGCTGGCGCATGAGTAGGAATTGACCCAAGGGGGGCGTTATGCCTCATATCTTTTCATTTTATTTGAATTATATGGCGTATGAAATGTTTGAAATTAGATTGCTTCCACAATATATTTATTATAAAGTTCATAATAGTTTTCATTGATGGGGTGATGATATTCTGATATGTGACATAGAAAAGTATACTTAAGTCACTTTGGATAGAGATGGTCTGAAAAGCATGGCTCAGCTTGAAGAACCAATGGCTCGGCCAGGGACAAGTCAAACCTTGACTCATTAAGATTGATGCTGTCAACATTGGGGGGCATACTCCATTCAAACCCCTGAATCAGCCTGGCAAGGAGAATCACGGTCATGGCTGTCCCAAGCTGCGCGGCAATACAACCACGCCGGCCCGTGCTGAAAGAAATGAACCGCAGGTCGGGTTCTGTGAGCATGACTTCCACAGTATCACTCATGATGTGCCGCTCTGGCTTGAACTCGAGGGGTTCATCCCACACTTTAGGGTTTCTGCCAAGACCCCACCGGCTCAAGAGGATGTGACTGCCCTTGGGGATGTGGTACCCAGCCACAACGGCGTCCGACAAGGCGACACGGGGGACATTGAAGGGCGCGATCGGGTGGAGCCTGAAGGCCTCCCTAGCGCATGCCTTGATGTATTTGAGCTGGGGGATATCTGACTCTTGGACTAATCTCTCCTTTCCCACAACTCTATCAATTTCTTCTTTGGCTTTCTTAATGAGTTCGGGCCGATTTATCATCTCCGCCATTGCCCATTCCACTGCATTTGATGGATTGTCCACCGCGGCCATCAAAATTTCCTACACATATCAAGATGTAGAGAAACGTATGCATCTTAGGCTAACTTTAAAATCTAATTTATAACCACAATATGCAAATACAAGCGTAGGTAATAATGTTCTGACTATAGGAAAATCATTCTTAAAGTGCTTTTGGGACAAGTGTAACGACATTACTTTATAAACTTAAAAGATGACAATAAATAAATATATCCAAAAGGAAAGAACAATTTTTTTTACCGTAGCCTGTGATTTGACTTCATGTGGCGTTAGCAACGGCTCCCCTTTTGAGTCTTTAAGCAAAATAAGAACATCCAACAAGTCTTGAGGCTCTTTCCCATTACTCTCCGAACTCGAATTGTCCCTCCACTGTTTGATTCTCTCGTTTATGATAGGCTCATGCAACCTCCGAAACATCCTCATGCAATTTTTCACTACCTTCTCATGCCCATCAAGGTTAAGCCCCACCAAGAATGGGAAATAATCGGAAACACAGAATGCGTAGAGGTAGTTTAGTGAGTCGAACAGTGCATCCACATGTTGTTCTTCATCAATGGTTGGTCCTCCATCTTCCCTTCCTTTGCCAAAGTACCTCTTGTCGAACACCAACCTTCTTATCACATTTCCACAATAGTGCCTTGTTGTGAGCCTCAAGTCCACTTGCCCTAAGCTTTTGCATTGGTTGAAGACATGCTTCACTAGGTTATCGGCTTCCTCGGCCCTCTTGTCATGGAGCCACTTGTGTCGTGCGGGGCATATGATCTCCGACGTGAGGACTCGCCTCATCTTCTTCCACTGCTCCCCGTAGGGCGATATGACAGCGGTCGCATAACTGCCACTGAATGCTTGGGCCGCCATCGAGACGGGCCTCGAGATGAATGTGGCATCTTGCTTCATGAGGAACTCCCGGGCGATCTTCGGGTCAGTTACAGGAATGACGTTTGTGTTCCCTATGCGAAAGCACGCGATGTTGGTGTCCATCTCCTCCATCCAACGAAGGATCCACCGGCTTGCCGGCTTGTTCCGGAGCATCTCAGGGGCGCAGCCGACCACAGGCCGCCGGGCGGGCCCTGGAGGGAGTGGGTACCGCTTGGATTTTCCTTGGACGCTTTTGCACCAAAATTGTTTGATGAAATCGCGTAAGATGACTAGTGCCGCGAGAAGTGCGAAGGCCAAGGTGGCAAAGCTCATCATCGTGGCGGCAGTCAAAGTACCGTCAACACGCAAGGTAGGCTTGGACTCTCGAGTTTTATGAGACCAGGATTTTGGGAAAATGAAGAAAATACGAGAGTTGTGAATGAACATACACTGATATAGATGTGGCTATATATATACAGAATTTGAAATCGACCAATTGATTACTTGACTAGTTATTATCCGAAAGGATTGATTGGCTAAATTTAGAAGGAATTAGCAACTCCGGTCAACGACTTAGATAATTACAACATTTATGGGAGTTTTGATAGCCCAAATCCGGCGAGTACTTAAGTAAATGTTACCTTGTAAAGCTACCTTTGTAGTTCGGGGGGAAAATTATTGTAAACTTAGGATAAGTTTTATAGATTTCTATCAAAATAAGACTGAACAGAATATGAAATGAAATCAAGTGATGTTATTATGGTCTACCAACTATTTGGTGAATGTAGCAATAAAATTGGATATATTCACAATTGGTATAAATGACATGAACAAAAAAATTTACGAACGGAGATATTAAAAATCTCCGCATCACTTTACTCTTATCTACTTTATTTTTATTTTATTTTTATTTTATTTTCCTCTCTTTTTTAATTAATTTCTTTTATTTTCTTTGTTCCCCTTCCATCATTCTCTAATAAAAATTTAGTAAATAAATTGTATTAATAAAACTAAAATATGTAATAAATATAAATATATATTTATATTTATATAATGAATTTATATTATAAGATAGAATTAAATTTGAATATATAAATAAAAATAAGATTAATTAAAAAAATAAATTGTTATTTTATGTTATTTTAAATTTCTTATATTAGAATTCAAATATTATTTATACAATATAACTTTAATTTTTTAATTTAAGAAATCTGTTATTCGAGAAAAATAACTTTCCTGTTATTGATATTAAAAATTCTATCTATATTTATATTATTTCCCCATGTGATAATTTTATCTAGCCAATATCCCTATTATATTCGACTTTATCCTTTTTTGACAACCATCAAATGCAAGGTAGGATCAATTTAATTTTACTGAATTTTGTCTTGACTATCACATACAGCTTAATTCTATACATTTTAATTGCACCAATTGAATCCATGTTGCCAATTAATTCCATCCAGTCAATTGAATCCTAGGCTAAGAACCAGCGCGTTGTTGGGGTAGGACACGGGGCCAATAGCTCTACGACGATGAGAAATAGCGGGTCTTCGCCAAGGGCAGCAAGCTCAATGCACCAGCTCGTCGGGATGGAGGGCGCCACGTCAAGGAACTCGGCACGACTCGGACAAGTCAAATCGTGGCGTCAGTAGCAGCTCGTTGATGAGGCATCGTGGATGGTGCGAGCACCAAGGCAGGGCCAGCGTTGTGGGTCTTGACCAAGGCAAAGCCAGGAGAACTCACGTTATATCCTCTCTCTGTGTATTTTTTTTTTTTTGTGTCCCCCTTGAGTGTGTGGCCCCTTTTTTATAGGTGAAAAGACTATGTTATTTAAGGAAAGATAATAAATTTGCACGTTGCCTATTTAACTCTTGTATCTCACGTGCAATATTTTTTCAATATTTCATCCGACACCTTCCTTGAATATTGAATGAATAATGTGAATATTCTCTAAACATTCTCATATTCCCTAATATTCCAATTCCAACTCATCACCCGTTAATGGGCCTAGCCAAATTCTCTTTCACCGCGCTTTAATCCAAACTTGTTAAATTAAAGTTTAGAATCAATCATTGAAGCTCATCTCGCTACATATCCAATGTAAATGTAATAATAAATGCTTTCTAAAACTATATGCTATGCAATTTAATCATAATATTTTTTGTTTAGAGGTTAAAATTAATCCCTAAATTTTTGTGCATTAAATTAGGAATGATCAATCAAAATTTAGGCATCAACAATAAAAATATATAAAAAGATAAAAAAAATTGATTATTAAACCAAATAAAAGAGGAATTGAGCAGGCCGGCATGCCCAGCCCACTCTTTTTATAAATTATCGGCCCCCCATATAGTTCTCTCTTAGCTCATCTTCTTTTTTTTTCTTGGTCCATTTTTCTTTATTTCCTTTCCTTGAAGCCCACCAGAGGTTAATTAAAATCGAGGCTCAGCCCACCACCCTTTTATCTCCTCCACTCATGTACTCACTCGCGTGCACGCACGGAACACACGCACACACCCATGAAACATTCGACGACGTCGTTTTTCCCGGCGCCACCCTCCATAATGCCGACTTCGACACCGTGACGTAAGCAAAGGTAATAACCCAGCTGTAGTCAGAGGAAAGGTGGGATGAGCGAGGGGGGACGGTTCGGTTACTTGCAGAGACAAAAACCCAAAAAAAAAAGGAGGAAAGGAGGGAGAGGCTGGTTTTGCTGGTTTTCGGCAGAGGAGGGTTTTCATCTGGGGTTTTTCTGGGTTTGTCTTCTTCGGGGGATTTCTGGAGAGGACAGAAGGAAAGAAAACCAGAGAGGAGTTCTTCTTCTGGAAAAACCTAGATAAAGAGAGTCGGAGAGAGAGATCCGAGAGCGCTGAAACGAAAACAAGGAGAGAGAGGTCGTCGGAGTCTTGGCCCAAGGCGCAACGTTTCCCTTCCTCGATGTATCCTTCCAGGTTGGTTCTGTTCTTTTTGCTGTCTCTAGTCTTGAAATCGTATTGACCCGAGGATCTCGGCTCGGAGGCGTGAGCTCGCCCTTTGTTCGCCGTCGCCTAGTTGGGTAGGGCCACTTCCGAGTAAACTCGTCTTCTCCTTCGCTCTTAGTTGCTCTGTTTCGTGCATCGTCCTTGGGCACGTCGAGCCAAAGCTCACGGCCATACTGCTCACACGAGCTCCGGCCGATCTCGTATATTTGTATGGTTGGTTTTCATGAGTCTTAGCATGCTTCCTCTGTTGGTTCGTTTGTTCTACAGCAAATGTGCTCCAAATGCTTGATAGGATACCTCCGTCAGTGTTGTTGTAAATATGAGACTGGAGTTTGGTTTATTTCTGTGGAAGCATGTCACGATCTGTTTAACATTTTTTTATCGACTTGAAATGTTTCTTGGTTAATGCAGGGCGAACCCAACAGCAAAGTGTGGTTTCATCGATATGCCATGTCACTCCTAGCTAATCGCCTGAAACATGCTCGACGAAATGTTTCTTAGAAAGATTTAAGAAATAGCTTCTGTTTCTGTTCGAATCCGAAGGTGCTTGCTGTTAGACAATGATGGTAAAGATTCTGCATTACATTCTGTGTGATATATGTTGTGTTTCTTTCATTGAGTGAGATGAGTGGCCGGCGTGATAAAAGACGTCGAAAGCGAGCTTGTTTTGTTTCGGTGGTGAGCAGAGGTGTTCGGCAGCGATGACCCGACGACGGTCGGTGAGGACGGCCGCCGATGTTGGACCAAATGAGATTCCGGGGTGTGCATTGTGCGATGAATGTTGGGTCCGTCCGTAGACGAAGTTCAGCAAAGAAGATGTAGAAGAGAGCTTCGGGCGTGAGAACGCCAAGCGAAGACCAAAAATAATAATAATAAAGAAAAAAAAATCCCAAGAAAAAGGAAATAAGAAATGAGTTTAAAGTTTTTTTAGTGAGTGGGCCAGTAAAGGGGAGATGGGCTTCAGATCTTTTGGTATTATGGGCTGGAGGCTGAGTGGACCATTTTGAAAAGGGATGAGTTGGGTTAATTATTTTTTTATGGGCCAATTTAAAAGAAAAATCGTGTGGGCTTGAGGGTCGGCCCGGTTGATAGTCTAACCCGGACCACTAGGGTCCGGGTCGGTTGACTCGGGCCAGGTCTCTTGACCCAGCCCGAGTTCTTAATAAAAAAATAAAAATATATAAAAAATTCAGAAAATTTCCAGAAAAATCAAAAAATTTTGAAAATTTTGTAAAACCTTTAAAAAATATTAAACCTAAAATTGGACAAGTCTTTAGGGCTTTAAATAGGGTTATGTCTTGTGTTACATTTTTTTTCGAGGGACAATATTAGGATGCTCATTTGCTTTACTATGTGATTATAATCAATTGCGTATTTTAATATTTTTGATGTTATTTTCCTACTCTAGAATAATTAGGACAAACCTTAGATTTCTTGAATAGGTTGCCATAGCCTTAATTAATACACAATTAAATTAGGTACTGAAAGAGTATTTGTCGTATGATTAACATAATCAAGTCTCCGAATCTAGAATCTCCGGTTACGTAATTAGTAAGATTTTCTCTCGTATCTTACTGGTTAGCCGACCCTAAAAAGGTTAGTAGCGACTTCTTTGTTTAAACTTGTATAGGCTAAACCGATTAAATTTTCAATGTTCGATATTATGCAGGGTATGGATTTAGGAGAGTCCGAGTTGATGAAAGGATGTCGGTCCGAAGTTGACAATACCCTAAACCTAACAAAAGTTCCCATATTCATTGGCAAGCCCCAAAAAGTTAGGTCCCGATAGGGATGCTTGCAATAATCACAAAATTTGCGTTTTCCTTTGTTTGAATTTAGGCCATGTGATTCATTGGAGGATGTGGCCGAATTAAGGCCGTTAGATCCCTTCCACATCGATGCAGACGTGGCATGCCATGCACTGCCTAATCGCCTAAATGGACTAAAACCATCTGATCCCGTGATCAAATCACGGCCGTTCATTGGAAAAGAAGCTCGCATGAGCCCCGAGCTGTCAGATCGATTGAACATATCTAAGCCACTCCTTCCAAAAGGCATAAAAGCCTTGTCTTCTCTGTTCACAAACCTTAGCACTACAAGCAAGGTCCTAGATCTACCATGACTGCCATGGTTGAACCTTGCATCAAGCAATCATTGTTCCAACATTGCTTAAGCCACGAGGATGATGTGATCTCCCACTTTTGGGTACTCCAAGGGGCTAGGTGTTGTAATTCTTCCTGGACGGCGAGTTGGTAAATCTGGCAAAGTGAGGGTATAGGTTCCATAGCAAGGATTTTGCTATGATATGGTAAGTAACTCTCATTCAAGATTAGTTTAAAGTGAATTACCTTTTCCCTCTCCCTTATTGCTCAATACTATGCTAGGGTTGTCTCAAATCCCTCCAACTTCTCTTCAACCATCTCCAACTCATTTCATAGTGCCGATAGCTTGTTGAAAATGATAGAGATTGAGAGATCCCCCTATATTAACTCCAACAAAGCATGAGTTAGGCTAAAATTTTTGGCCCAATCAAGTTTTCCATACATTTCTCGTATGTTCTCCCAAATTCCCTTCATGTCTTCAATCGGAGGGAGTCCGATAAAGACCTTCGAGATGAGGTAATTGCCGATCCATGTCTACACAAGCTAATTACATTTCTTGTAGTGGCACGCAAGTCATTCGTTGCCCGGAACTAGGACGGTGTCATCAATAAAACCCCCTTTGTCATTTGTGATTAGAGCTCGCCGGAACTCCCGTTACTAGATAGAGTAATTTTCCAGCTCAAACAATTCCTACGTAATGAGGCAAAGCTCCAGTCCATTAGCGGCGGACATGTACAAGGGGTCTCTTAGCTCGAGTCGGCCGATGGTGATACCAACAAAAGGAAGAAAAATAGGTCCATAATTTAGGTATGGGTTTGCCCCAAAACCCAATGGACCCAAACCATTTTGGTTCTACAAGGACCAACCTATTCCACATCTTGAGTTAGGCTCATTATTGAGAGGTGGGCCTCCTCCTCCTGGCTCGCCGTTGTTGCCATAGGCTTTCTCAGCAAAGCCAATAACATTCTGGGCCGGCTTCATTTGACTCGTCTAGCCTAGAATAGGTTGGACTTGCACCCAGACCCCTTGAACATATGGGCACGAAAATAATTGCTCTAAAGTGGGCTAAATAGGGTTCCGTTGCTCCTCATGGGGTAGCACTTGATTCTGTTCTTCCATTTGATTTTTTATCATTGGATCTAATTGTTGATCCAAAGGTGAATCATCCAATCCTTGGATGCCGAAAGGAATTTTTGGATCTTGAGGGACTCTAGATTTTGAAACTTGGTTTCTTGGCATATAGTTTTCTTTTGCTTATTTAACCCAAAAAAAAATTATAGATTTGGCGTGAAGAAGAGAAGGACAAGAAAGGATAAAGAGCTTGGAGAAAAGAATAGAGTGGAAGCTAGAAGACAAGCTTTGATACCATGTCAAAAAATCAAGGGATGGAAAGTAGTGGAGAATTGGGAAATATATTTTGCTTTCTCATACTGTGAATTGTACAATTACAGTTCTATTTATAATGTACAAGTCTTAACTAATTAGAGGAAGAAATATACAAAAGAAGGAAAGAACAATATCCTAAATAATATACCAAAGAATAATATCACAATTAGATCAATTAGGGTAACGGTATCTTCAATGACTACCTTAGCCAAGAACACCACAAGAGCTATGAACACATTTACAAGATAAAAGTAGCAAATAGCAATGAGAAATGGCCAAATAAATGGGTAAGGGGGTCACGGTACAAAGGGAATAAGGTCATTCCTAGCGCAAAAAGCATGTTCAACATATATAAAAATGTAACCAAGCATACAAACCACCATGGGCTAATGGATCATAGATTGAGGTAATGGGCTCGTAACACCCACAAGTGTGAAGTGAGCCACAAAATTTTGACTTTCGACTACGATTTGAGCTTGGGATCCTCTAGCGAACAACTTGAAGTCAAAACGAAGCGGGAGAGGAAAATTCACACCTAAAATAAACAAGGAGAGGCGGCCTTAGCTTGGGAATTAAATCACGCACCCCTGTGGCTCATGGAGAGGGTCACAATTTTGGCCCTCCTAGAGAGCTTAAGAGGTCTTGGCCATGGGAGCTTGAGAGGAGATGATGAGAATTAAGAAGGCTAGATGAAGAATGAGCTAAGAGAGGGCAAATGCTATAGATAGGGTTATTTAGGGTACGTTTGATAATATTTATATTATCGAGAACAATTTCTTTTTAGAAATAGTATTTTTATATTTCTATTACCTAGAAGAGTTTATGTGTAAGAGAATGTGTTTGATAACTACACGAAATTTCTACTTCCGAAATAGAAAAAAAGAGTAGAAATGCGTTTGATAACCCACGAATGTTTTTGTGATGAAAATTTTCTTTTAATTTTAAATAATTGTTTGAGATTTTTCTTTTTTTTTCTTTTCTTTTTTTCCTCTCTTCTTCTTCAAGTGGTGGCAACCTACGGCAGGCAGCGGGTTGTGAATGGCAAACGGTGGTGACAACTAGTTAAAAGAGAAAGAAGAAGAAAAGAAATAAAAGAAAATGATTTATTCCAAAAATTGTTCCTAAGAACAAAAGGCAACTTTTTCTTACTTCTTGTTTCAATTATAAATCTATTCCCAAGCCACTTTTTTATTTCAACAAATAAAAAAATTAACTGATATTACCAAATAGATTTTTGTTTTTTTTCTATTTCAAAGAATAAAATGACAAAAAAATAGAAATATTTAAACTTTACTAAATGGCATCTTAATGACCAGCCATTTGGGATTATTATCTATCTGTCAATGCCCTATTACCCATTGGTTTTATCTATGGGTCATTACCCAATGGACCTTAGCCCCCTGTTATCTCACCACATCAAGCTTTGGTTTTGTCAAATTATAACAATGACCCTCAAAACCCTCCTAATCCTTTATTTAGAATATGTTCATTTCGCAAAAAATGAGTGATTGAAAATTTTTTCCCGAAAAATGATAGTTTACATCATTTAGAAAAATTGGTGTATATAAAATATTTTCATCATCAATAACAATATATGTTTGACTATTTTCTTAGTGAAAAAAATGAATTCATTTATTTTTCTAAACAAAACAATTGATTTACTTTAGAAAATATTATTCAAAACACTCATTTTTTGCAAAACAAACGCACCTTTAATCAACCCGAGGATAAGAGGAGTGCAAGGGAGCAACATAGTCCCCTTGATTCAAGGGGTGTGCCCAAACAAGAAAGAGGGCGATGGAGCCTAACCCACCTTGGGTTTTCAACTTTGACTCTAATTAGTCCTAGGTTGGGTTAAAGGGCTTGGTGGGCCAAGGAATTGGGCTCTGCCCACATACAAAATCTGATTGGCTTGGGCTGTTTGCGTAGTCTTGCGAAAATAGCGAGTACGTGCTCATCCCCTAACCTATTTGCGCAAAATTTTGAGGAGTGCGAGTTAAGGTGTCAAAATAAGTTGTGTAAAAATTCAAGTCAAAATACTTTTTTTCGTTCAGATCATTTGGAACACGGATCAGCTTACACCTCCTCAGAAAAATGTGAAGCTATTCTTTTAGTTTAAATTCATATATATATGTGGAATTTATTAGTAGTTTAAGAAGTTTTTACTTTTATATCTTACGTGTACTACACACGTGACTATTAATTTTACAGCTAATGAAATCAAATAACACAAACCACTATTTAAAAACTATCCGGTCAAATGAAAGTCGGACTTACTACCCTTTACCAAAAGAATATCAAATGGGATCGAATAACTAAAAAATTGTTATTTTAGACTTGGTTTGAATCTATAAATTGTAAGAACATTTTAGTAAATTGATGGTGGACCTCGATTTGGAAATTTTAATGAATTCATCTCCATAATTTGAAAATCAGCAATTGCACCAACAAAAGAAACTAAAAGAACAATGGAAATGAGATTAAATGGAAACAAAGATCGGTTCATAGAGAAGAATACACTTTAAATATGACCCCATTATTAAACGAATTAAAACACTCTCTCTCTCATATATATATATATATGAGATTATCAAGCAGGGAAGCAGTTACTGGCAGATGGTTGATTATCTTTGCCATTAAAGGCAGCCAAGCTGCTGTAGGTTTTTCACGTACCCCTCCTCAACCTAAGTGCAAGTGGGTGGTGGTAGCCGAAACAAGTTTTAACGTGGTGTCTACTTTCACCACCAAAGAGCCCCCTAATTCCCAGCTAATCTTTTTCTTCTCAATCGAGAGGGAATACGGAGGACAGTGTGGGGTCTCCCACCCCAAGGTGGGTCCTTCCACCTGTTTCCTTTTTAAACCTTTTAAGAACTTGCCCAGGTCCAAGACAGTGAGAGCTACACATTAATAAAAAGTAAGAAGTTAAAAACTTGAATTACGAGGTCATCATTTCGTGGGTCCATCTCAGGCTAAACTCAAAAATCAAACTTGCTGTATTGCACAGGCCTCTCCGCAGCTCATATGAGTATTGAAATTTCATAATTGGCCTAGGCTGGAGCCAAATGGGCGGCCTGGGATTTCTAAGATAAGCACATCATCAAAATTCACCCGGTGATCGACTTATCTTCGTATTATGGACACATAATATGATTGTTACTTGTGATATTCGCTCAAAGAACAGCGGCAACGATGAAGCACGATATCAAGAAGAAGAAAAATGCGGTGTAATCGGTCAAGTGAGGAACACCCTCCTTCAAAGTATGCCACTGATAATTTGTTGCCAAATTAAACGCATATGAGGAAAGAGCGAAAGCAAGCACCATTAAAGCAAGCTATTCCAAGACCAGACAATGAGTGTTCTTGCCAAGAACAACCTACAAGAAGTCATGAAGAATGAATTTCCAGTAATCATTCAGAATACGACGCAGAAGGAAAACGTTAACCACCTAAATTTCCTAGAGCAGAGCAGTTCGGCACACACTCACTGATAACTGCCTCGTGCAGTAGATGTAAAAAGTGCAAAATGTTCACATACATTTAAACTCCTTTAGTTTCGTGACCAAAATCAACAACCTTAATTGCTCATTGATTCTCAAGATTGACCAGAAGATCTGCTGTCCCTCCTTCCAGCTTCTCAGACAAAACATTTGCATTTTCCACATCTGAAAAGAAGCTATTTTTAGAGCAGGCAGAAATGAAGAACCAAAGGTGCTGTTTTCGGAAAAAGGGAAATTGATTTGATAATTAGAATTGTCCACTGCATGATGAATCAAATTTCTAGCATCTGTTGCTGTACTCCTGTCAAGGCAGCAAAGCTTGAAGTCCTTTTGAAATTCATTTAGAAGTGCCATAAGTCAAGCAAGATCTTTTATCTTCTGATAATCTGAAGTGGCACCACACGGGACAGACGATGGGAAGTCTCTTGAGAGTAATCATAATAACGGTCTTCAGAACGATTTTCAAATTTGAAAACAGTTTAAGGAAAACCAGCTGTTCTAGATGCTACCGAAAGAAAGTTCCAAAGAATTCTTGAATCACTTTTTCTAAATGGCACTTTAATTTATTTTAGAAGTGAAATAAAAAAATCCATCTTATCATCACACTTTCCAGGAGAAAAGTGGATGATTCAGGCCCGTCAGCTCAGAAAAAGACAGCACATTCGTCACAGCAGCAATATCGTACACAAATGTACAAACTTGGTGTCAACATTGCCAAGACTGTCGAGCTTCATTCTGCTTTGTCTGCCTTGGTTGCATGAACGGCTGAGGCCAGACAAACTGCAATGACAAAGCTACCCATTCCTGGGAAAAGAATCTCTGCACTTTTGATCCTGTTATCCAGGAGTGTTTTACAATTTGCCTGTCAACGTGTCACAAACAAAAACCAAGACCATAAGCTACAGAACTGATACTACAGTTGCATCAGTCGGTCGGCAAATTCCTATGCACGGCTTGGGGTCCTTCTGATTTGCACTAAATAAAGTGCCTCCTTATTCGCTAGCATACAATGACCAAAACATCGAGCAAGGAAGGGCACGGTGAAATGGATGAGTGCTAATAACAATAGTCATACTGCAAGTGATCACTAACGTCAACTGATTACTGCTACTACTTCCACTCCTATCATTATTCTTCATACGGTTTTTACGATAACTAATCCTGCCTGTTATTTCTCTATCTAACGAAGACATCAGATGTTTGCTTCTTTGACTCCCATCAAGATTCTCTGAATGCGTCCTTAGGGCTTACTACTTTCACCCTTGAATTCCGGCTCCACTGCTGGAGTACTTTCAATGTTTGATTCCTAGGTAACATAGTAAAATGAAAAAATGGGGAATAACAATCTATAGTTAATCCAGATACTGCAAAGACATGCAACATGAAATTTCTGAAACTAGAGGAACCGGACTCAATAGCATGGATACTCTTTCCAAAAATGGATGCATATCCATCATGAACTCTCCCAAAAATTCCAGCTTACCCTGGAACTTAATAACTTGTTGGCAAGTGGCAGCTTACGTTAGATGATCTTATGAAGTGTGATTTAGCAAGATCACTGTCAACTACTTTATAAACTTAAGTTGTTAGGTGAAGGATGTGGCTTAATATTTTATTATTACAGTATCAGCAATGCAAAATTTGAGCTTTTTATAATAGAACAAGCAAAGACCAACATCTACAATAGCCCGGCATTCTGTTAGACAAGGTTAAAAGCTGCATTCACAAATCACAATGCGCTCTCTCATCCTTACAAAACTTACCTCTGTTCTCTGCAGGAACACGAAGCCTATTTCAGCCCACACACCACATTCACCCCATGAGTCTGCATTTCCATAAAAGGATCCAGTTCCAGGCCCGTCTCATTCATGATTACCACTGAAAAACCAAGCTAGTAAGTCAAACAGAAAATGTTGGATGACTTTATGCTAAGTAATGGTTAAAAGAAAATGGGAAATGACAATCTGTATTATTTTCACTGCCATGTCCAATAATCCAGGAATTGCAAAGACATAAAATATGAACTGTCTGCAACCATTGGATGAACAGGAGATGGCAAGGCAATTGTAAAAGCACAAAACAAATAATAAACATCGTAGAGAAAGGAGAGATGTTTCAATGAGGAGAGATATAATTGTAGCAATCATAAAACAGAGAGTAGTCTAGTACATGTAGCTCAGGAACAAATATGTTGGGAATACAAAGTAAAAGACTATTACAAATAGCTAGGAAACTAATAGATTTAGATAGCAAGTAATGTAAAATAACCCAAATTTGATATGCAGATATTCAGTTTGAAGGGACAAGAACTTATAAGTTCACCTGTCGATTTCAGGCCAAAGCATACCAAACAGGCACATAAGTATCCACTCAGTAACATCTTCATTCACTATCGATAAGATAATCTAATGATCTGTCATTTCTATGCATAACTTATTGGAATAAATGAATTTCTTGAAAAAAGACAGCACTTGGGAAGTTCCGACTGAACATATAAATGGGATCAAGATGTCATCATTTAGATATGACTTAGAAATAGACACAAACTTAATGTTATCCTTCTGATTTCGGGGTCAATATATCAAGATAAATGACACAACAACTTAGAGAAATAGCATCAGGGAAAAGAAATTAAGGCTTCATGAGATGCTTATAAAAATAACATCCAGGGAAAAGAAGTTCCACAGTACAAAAACTCATAATACAGTATGGCAAACTCTGGTAATCATTTGCCTGTTGATCTGCATTATGTTTCCATTTATGATGCCAGTGTCGTGCTTGGACAACTATCAACTGTGCAAGCTAATATATCTCTATAGTCCCTACTGATTCTGAAAGAATCGTAGACTTTTCCGTCACTGCTCTTCTTGCACTCAAATAATAGATTCGAATGATCAAATGCAGTTAGTTTTACGAATCCATAATCGTAGTCTCTGAACAAGCTCCATTTTGTTTGTAAATTAGTGAACTCCGTAAGGTTGAATCCACCACCACCAGCCAGGATGTGTATTGTTCCATTCAGGGCTCCTTTGTAGTGATTTTTCTCTTCATTTGTACATTTGTTCTGTAGCCAAAGCCGAAAAGGAGGGTCAAAGTTTGGAAGTCTACAATTCCTACCTAGAATACATATCAGGACATGCAATTCACAAGATCTGACCAATATGTGCACATGTTTGGGTTGAAGAACGCTCAGAGAATTGAAATAGAAAAACAAAACTCCATCTTCCTCAGATTCCCTCAGCGAGCCTCAACTAAAAAGAATCATATGGGAATCTCAGTCTCAGAATGACAAAATGAAGTGACGTGCGAGTGCCAACTTGATGACAGTGGTGCAGTTATAAATGAGATGCAACTCCATTACAAATAAAGTCATAGGTATACTTGATATATAGGACAAATCCTTTCATAGTTATGAACATGGCCATAAATGGCAATGTCAACCTTGTACTTTGCCCAAGTTTTTGAAGGCTCTCCCTGCCCATCGGTTCTCCAAACGATCCTTCCTCAGCATAAAACTTACTAGAAGAGTAACCCAACACCCAGTGAGCTAGGAAAACCAACCATGGCTGTCTTTGTCTGTGAATAGATGCTAGACAGTGCTCAATGAAATTATATTGCTCTGTTCCCTCCTCCAGTCATGTTCTGTATCAGCAATGCAGAATCTGAACATGCCATAATCAGTGGAGTACCTAAATCAAGCAAAGATCAATATTCAGAATAGCTTATCATTTTGTTGGACTAGATAAAAAGCTGCATTCATAAATCACAATGCGCTCATTCTCATTCTTACCAAAACTTGGCCCTGTTCTCTGCAGGAACATAAAACATTGTTTCAGCCACAACACTACATTCACCTCCTGAGTCCAGATTTCCATAAAAGGATCCACTTGCAGGCCAATCTCGTTCATGATTACCACTGAAAAACAAAACTAGTAAGTCCCACTAGAAAATGCTGGATGACTCCAGAGTACAGATTCTGCTGGTGACCTATACATTAGTTCTAAACATAATTGCTCATGCCAAAAGCAGTTAAAGATCGAGAAACCACAATTCAACATTAGCAAAACCTCTTTGCCAAGAAAGGATGGGAGGAAGGGGAAAAACCAAGACAAACCTTGCAATCATGTATGGAACACTTGAAGCAATTGGCTCAACCTGTTCTGTAAACTGATCCCACTGTGAAAGATATCCAACCGCATAAGATATATCTCCAATGTGGAAGACTATGTCAATGTTCTCCAAGTCCTTAGAAAGCTGATATGTGGTATTAAGAGAGGCAAGCTCACGATTGTGGTACTCATTCGAGCCATCTGCTTCAGCCTGCAATGTCAAATTGTAGTCCGTCATCCCGATAATATTGACATTGATAAGCGCAGGGTGCTTCTCAAACATTTTAGAATTGAAGATTATACCAATTATCAAGGTTCTATTAGCAGATTATGACAGATTGAGAGATGATGTCCTTGCAGACAGCACAAAACTATAAAAGATGACCTTATACTAGCCTATGGACCCGTGCTATGCACAAGAAAAAACTTGTGAAATAGATTACAAGAAATAATTATTCTAGAAGTGTACTTGATCGTCATGCGGATAAGAGATATTCGTTATATTGAAAGTGATTATATGCCCCTTGAACAAGGGGAAAATTTTAGTTTGATTAAATTGGGAATATCGAGGGCAAATTTTTCATAAGTTAAGATAGGTACTCTCATAGAGAGTGCCACGTGCTGGCCACCCATTGAAGTTGCTTTGAAGCAATACTTTACATTTATCTAACAAAATAGATTCATTGTATCTATTTTAGAGATATATACCAGACATATTTCATTTTATAAGCTTAATGCCAAGAGAGATCAAACCTTTCCCATGTCCCCAAAAATGACAGCGTGTTGTAAGCTGTTTTGACCAGGATATGGAGATGCTCTAAACCGGTAGTTTTGGCTCCAAATATAGCTACCATTCAATAGCTTATGCCCCAACCGGTAATAATACCTAGATTATCAGTAAAAGTAGTACTCAGATACAAATTGAAATTAATGAACATAGGAACTGGCATTAAATTTATGACACGTAAGCTGTAAGGCTGATACCACCCATAATCCATTAGTCACACAACTAACAAAATCATTCAGTAAGAAGGCCAATTCAATGCATTATCCTACTGAGGAAGGAAGCTCATTCAGGATTCAACTAATAACCTCCCTCCCTCCCTCCCTCACTCTCTCACTCGCTCATTCAGCATCACAAGGAGAAATCCTGACTCTTGAAGACATGTTACGTCACAGCATTAATTAGAAATGTAGAGGAATTGAGGCGGTCGATTTATTTAAGTGGGAAGGAGACTTTTGGAAAAGTTACGCTGAGATAAAATTTTCTTAGTCGTTCAAATTCAGAGTTTGATTGGCATAAATTCTCATCAATACCTAAAGACCAAGCATAGAAGGTAATGAATAAAGTGGCATCTTGGTTTCACATAATTCTAATGAGTCTAACAAAAAACTGTAAATCTGTAGAAGAAAAAACATGCGCACTTACACAGAGTTGGCCATAACTCCTTTAAGAAACTGGTGTGGATGAATCCTGGATCACGCCATCCGACTGTCCTTGCAGGTGCTCCTGAAAAGTAAAATTACTTGGAGAATCATAATTCATAAAATAGAAGTCTACTTCTACGTTGTAAAGATGGCTGGAATCTTGGATAATCGTGTCCGCAAAGCTGTGTCACTCCAACTACCAAGGATCCTGAACAATGGATAAAGTCAAACTTCTACCTCTACATGACTGCATTTGAAACCAAAGTTTAGGATCATCAAGATGAGGACTCCAAACAGGCCTTTGAAGAATTTTTTTAGTGAGATACATAGAAGGATACACCTCAAATTGGAGCTTAAAGGGTTCTACGCCCTGTTATTGTTCTAAGTACAGCAGTAAGATGGACTTCAAACTTCATCTGAGTCAAAACAGGAAGTAATGCAGAGAAATATATTGTCCCCTCAGAAGGACAAGAAATGCTACATTCTGGAAAGTGATCAGGAGGGCCTCTTGTCTAATTTGGGAGCCTACTTTCATCTTTCTATCTGCAATTACATGATATGCCCATTGCATATGGCTTTCTAAGAATCTACTCTACTTGGTCTCACAGTAATAATTGACCTGCACTTGACTTGCCAGTCATTGTTTTACAACACTACCTTTTGGATTCTTTAGGAGATTTAATCTCATTTCTATTGACAAATGAGGTTCAACAAAATGCTGCTTTTAAGTAAGAGTAAACAGAAAGCAACGCTCAGGTCAGCTACTATTCATCAATCGCCATCTCATTTCTTCTGGAAAGTGTGATAAACACTTTTTTCCAATCATGTCAGTGAGATGATACGTATTTTTTCAGTATCTTAACACACTGGCTGGACTTATCCCAACAGTACCTCGACTTTCGACCCTTCTAGAAATAGAAGAAGGTAGAAAAGGAATTCTACCGAAACAACAACAAGATAGCCAGGTTAAATTTTGCTCTGTATTAAATAAAGAAATCCCCTGACACCCAGAGCAATTTTCAATAAATAGATATTCATTAGAGAGGAGAGGAGAGGACACTCAACCAAACCAAGCATCTTGCCCTGCTGATGTCCGAGAACAGAAGATTGTCATGCATTACATTTAATTCATTACAACAACATCCGCGAAACAGTTTTACTCACCACACATGCTACTTTGGTCAAAAGTCAATGTTCCAGCCGGAGATCGCATTTTTTCTCCACCATCACGATCCCACTCAACAAATGGCTCCACTTCAGCTATTCCATATCCACTTGTCCATGTTACAGTCATCTGATATCACATTTCAAAAGTTATTTATCCTAGGAATCGGTATTTGACGGGAATTCACATGTGCAAGCACAGGCTTCATAGCGTAAAAGCAGAACTTATGCATTTGTCAAAAGCAATACCAGTGCCAACATCTAAAAGAAGAACCATTTAAATATGTTAAACTTATCTACTTCGAAAGAGGTTAGACATACGTCATTCCATTCTTTTCCTTGAGCTAGGCGAGGATAAACTGGAGCCTTTGGATTTGCAAATGCAACTGCATTTGATGCTGCAACCAGTTTTGGCTGTGGTTCCATAGAACAACACAAGAAACAAATGAGGAAGACAATTGAAGAAGTGGGAAAATTCAAGGAAAAGTTGGTATCTAGACGGTGCAAATTTCAGCAACAAAATAAAAATTTGAAACACAAGCTACAGAGTGAGGAAATAAAAATGGCATGTCTCCATAATGCAGTTTTGGCATTTGAGATTAACTTCAGAATTCAGCAGATATCCTTTAATGTACATCAAATACCATCAGAACTTAATTGCTCCCACAAAGAGAAGCCAAATGCCTAGACACAACGAGTTTCAAAGATAAGTTGCTTCAGTTGGAGTTGCTGAGTCAGGTCAAAACCAGTTAGTCACTTGGTATGCAGAAAAAATAACGCACTTACACTTGATAGTCCACCAGAAAAAGTGCGAACGAAAAATCTGATCTCTGATTGATTAACCGAAGCTTTAGCGAACCTTTTCCTGTGTTTTCTTATCCAGGGCTTGAATAATTTGCATATTGGTACTGCAAGAGAGAAGAAGCAATTGTTGAAGCTACAAATCATAGAAGAGAACCTTGAGTTGATTGCAAGGCAGTGCAACACTGACCTTGATGGGCGCTGAACACAAATAAGGGGGATCCATCATTTTATTCTCAGCTGCACAGGTTGAAGCACTACAAAGTATGATGGCATTAAACATACAAAATCACCATCGAGAAAGATCTCTCTCATATGTGTTTCTAGGTTTCCTAAAATAGGAACATATTTCTGTGTAGTCTAGCGTTTTTGGCTATATTTGGGATTTAATTCTATACTTTCTTAAGTTGATGGGCAGTGACGATGACTCACTACATCATAGATTTGGTCTTCAAAATAAGAGCACAACATCTTCTTGTTGCAGTTGGAAGGAACGTGTCGGGTATTTTCTTCATGCCTCGTCATCTCACCATCATCGCTGCAACAGCCCCGTCTCGAAACCGTCGACCAAACTCCTGAGTTGCACATAAATCGCATGTGAGTCGCACGTGAGTCGCACGTGAGTCGCACGTGAGTCGCTCGTGAGTCGCACGTGAGTCGCTCGTGAGTCGCACGTGAGTCGCACGTGAGTCGCACGTGAGTCGCTCGTGAGTCGCACGTGAGTCCCTCGTGAGTCCAAATCAAGAGCTTATCCCTCCCGCTCTGGTTTGCCTCCTCGGTTTTAGCCTTTCGATCGAACGATGTCTCTGCTTGTTTTCTAGGAGTGTGCTTGGAAAGCATAGATTTTGCCGATTCCACGTCAGCGCAAAATGACGTCGTCTTAGCTGATTTTTCGCCGACTCAGTTTCCGACCAGCCACATAAGCAATTTATATTATTAAAATAAGCCACGTCAGATTTCCGACAGCCTTCGCCGGAGTTGGCACTTAAGTGATCCAATTTTCAAAAAAAGTGACACTTAAGTGTACCTTTTGTAACTTTTAACACTTAAGTGTCCCTTCGTGCCAAGTTTTGACACTTGGGCTGTACTTATGCCTATTTATAGCTTCTCTAATCTTATCTGGTCTAGCAGTTATTCTACCTACCCCACAAGATCTTCCAATTTAAAAGCTCATTGGTCACTGATGCAGCTCGCATTCTCTCGCCTAACCTAGGCTTGCATCAGTCACCCCTACACTCCAATCTTCGAACAGGCAAGGAATAGCAGGCATGGAGGTGGGTCAGATGCAGAGGAGGTTCGTAAGGTTCACCAAATCATTGTTTATGGAGGTAAAACGTTCAAATCTGTAAAATTTATGTGCTATTCTCAAGTAGGTTTGGTATTTCCTTTCTCTTTTTGTTTTTTCTGGGTTACGGCTGATTGTGTTTATCCTGACTTTGGGACAATTGTTTTGTTTTTGGTTGAGAGGAAGGGTTTCTTGGATGGTCGGTTTTTGCAGCTCCGCGGCAGGATGACAGCAACCCTGATTTTGTTGTGGAAGTTGTGTCCCTCTTCTTTCAAGATTCTAAGAAGCTGCTCAATGATCTGACCTCGGTTCTGTAATGAGAAATTTCTTGATTTTTACCTGATTTGGGGAGACTAACGTTGTTGGTTTATTATTTGCTATGGCCTTTGGCTATGGGGTTTCTCTGATGTTACTTCTCATTTTGTCATCTCTGCACAGGGAGCAACAAGATGTGGACTTCAAAAAAGTTGACGCCCATGTTCACCAGTTGAAGGGTAGCAGCTCCAGGTGCACCATAATTTCCTTTAAAAAAATAAATTGAACAAATGCTCAATCCCACAATTTTCAACTAAGACAGACAACGAAAACTCAATTTTTCAGAGTATACAAACTAATTGTTTCTTCTAAATTTGCAGCATAGGTGCACAGAGAGTTAAAAATGCCTACGTTGTGTTCTGCAACTTCTGCAAAGACTAAAACCTCGGAGGGTGAGTTTGTTGGATCTTGTGTTTCCGAGTTTCATGTTTCGTGTTTCATGCAGAAAATTCACAGGACATTAGAATTGGACATAAAAATTGAGGAAAGATCCTAAATGCTCTGAACCCAGTTTCCTGCTTTTTGTGCAAGTGCATGAGATGTCTACAACACGTGAAGCAAGAGTTCTACCTTGCGAAAAACAAGTTTCAAACTCTGTTCACCGTGAGTATATCTACCCTTGAATTCGAAAAACAACTCATCTGCATTCACAGCAAACTCAAATCAGTAACGTCTTTTCGGTGTTTGCTCACTGCTTAAATTGTTGAGACATATCTCCTGTTTACCGTTGATGGAGCGGCAAATTGTGGCAGCTGGCGATTCAATCACGGCAATGGAAATCACGAGCTTCTAAGTATTTAAGCCGAACATCAACGTACTGCGGACAGCTGTCATGCCGTAGATTACCCGATTTTGCATGCTTGCTTGGGACCATAAGCTTAAGAAGTAACCATGTTTCTGTGTGGTCACCATCGAGAAAGATCTCTCTCATATGTGTTTGTAGGTTTCCTAAAACATGAACATATTTCTGTGTAATCTAGCGTTTTTGGCTATATTTGGGATTTAATTCTATACTTTCTTAAGCTGATGGGCAGTGACGATGACTCACTACATCATAGATTTGGTGTTCAAAATAAGAGCACAACATCTTCTTGTTGCAGTTGGAAGGAACGTGTCGGGTATTTTCTTCATGCCTCGTCATCTCACCATCATCGCTGCAACAGCCTCGTCACCAAACTCCTGAGTTGCACATAAATCGCACGTGAGTCGCTCGTGAGACGCACGTGAGTCGCTCATGAGACGAACGTGAGTAGCACGTGAGTCGCTTGTGAGTCGCACGTGTGTCGCTCGTGAGTCGCTCGTGATTCGCAGTGAGTCGCTCGTGATTCGCAGCGACTCACACGTGAGTCACATGTGAGTCGCTCGTGAGTCGCTCGTGAGTCGCACGTGAGTCGCTTCTGTGTCGCTCGTGAGTCGCACGTGAGTCGCTCGTGAGTCGCACGTGAGTCGCTCGTGAGTCCAAATCGAGAGTCTTATCCCCCCGCTCTGGTTTGTCTCCCTGGTTTTAGCCTTTCGATCGAACGATGTCTCTACTTGTTTTCTAGGAGTGTGCTTGGAAAGCACAGATTTTGCCAGTTCCACGTCAGTGCAAAACGACGTCATTTTGGCTGATTTTTCACCGACTCAGTTTCCGGCGAGTCACGTAAGCAATTTATATTATTAAAATAAGCCATGTCGGATTTCCGACGGCCTTCGCCGGAGTTGGCACTTAAGTGATCCAATTTTCAACAAAAGTGACAATTAAGTGTACATTTTGTAACTTTTGGCACTTAAGTGTCCCCTCGTGCCAAGTTTTCACACTTGGGCTGTACTTATGCCTATTTATAGCTTCTCTAATCTTATCTGGTCTAGCAGTTATTCTACCTACCCCACAAGATCTTCCAATTTAAAAGCTCATTGGTCACTGATGCAGCTCGCATTCTCTCGCCTAACCTGGGCTTGCATCAGGCACCCCCTACACTCCAATCTTCGAACGGTAGGAATAGCAGGCATGGAGGTGGGTCGATGCAGAGGAGGTTCGTAAGGTTCACCAAATCATTGTTTATGGAGGTAAAACGTTCAAATCTGTAAAATTTATGTGCTATTCTCAAGTAGGTTTGGTATTTCCTTTCTCTTTTTGTTTTTTCTGGGTTACGGCTGATTGTGTTTATCCTGACTTTGGGACAATTGTTTTGTTTTTGGTTGAGAGGAAGGGTTTCTTGGATGGTCGGTTTTTGCAGCTCCGCGGCAGGATGACAGCAACCCTAATTTTGTTGTGGAAGTTGTGTCCCTCTTCTTTCAAGATTCTAAGAAGCTGCTCAATGATCTGACCTCGGTTCTGTAATGAGAAATTTCTTGATTTTTACTTGATTTGGGGAGACTAACGTTGTTGGTTTATTATTTGTTATGGCCTTTGGCTATGGGGTTTCTCTGATGTTACTTCTCAGTTTGTCATCTCTGCACAGGGAGCAACAAGATGTGGACTTCAAAAAAGTTGATGCCCATGTTCACCAGTTGAAGGGTAGCAGCTCCAGGTGCACCAGAATTTCCTTTAAAAAAATAAATTGAACAAATACTCAATCCCACTATTTTCAACTAAGATAGACAACGGAAACTCAATTTTTCAGAGTATACAAACTAATTGTTTCTTCTAAATTTGCAGCATAGGAGCACAGAGAGTTAAAAATGCCTGTGTTGTGTTCTGCAACTTCTGTGAAGACCAAAACCTCGGAGGGTGAGTTTGTTGGATCTTGTGTTTCCGAGTTTCATGTTTTGTTGTTTCATGTAGAAAATTCACAGGACAATCGAATTGGACATAAAAATTGAGGAAAGATCCTAAATGCTCTGAACCCGGTTTCATGCTTTTTGTGCAGGTGCATGAGATGTCTGCAACAAGTGAAGCAAGAGTTCCACCTTGCAAAAAACAAGTTTGAAACTCTGTTCACCGTGAGTATATCTACCCTTGATTTAGAAAAACAACTCATCCGCATTCACAGCAAACTCAAATCAGTAGCGTCTTTTGGGTGTTTGCTCATTGCTTAAATTGTCGAGACATATCTCCTGTTTACCGCAGATGGAGCGGCAAATTGTGGCAGCTGGCGATTCAATCATGGCAATGGAAATCACGAGCTTCTAAGTATTTAAGCCGAACATCAACGTACTGCGTACAGATGTCATGCCGTAGATTACCCGATTTTGCGTGCTTGCTTGGGACCATAAGCTTAAGAAGTAACCATGTTTCTGTGTGGTCACCATCGAGAAAAATCTCTCTCATATGTGTTTGTAGGTTTCCTAAAACAGGAACATATTTCTGTGTAATCTAGCGTTTTTGGCTATATTTGGGAATTAATTCTATACTTTCTTAAGCTGATGGGCAGTGACGATGACTCACTACATCATAGATTTGGTGTTCAAAATAAGAGCACAACATCTACTTGTTGCAGTTGGAAGGAACGTGCCGGGTATTTTCTTCATGCCTCGTCATCTCACCATCATCGCTGCAACGGCCCGATCTCTCAACCATCCACCAAACTCTTGAGTGGCACATAAATCGCAAGTGAGTTGCTCGTGAGACGCACGTGAGTCGCACGTGAGTCGCACGTGAGTCGCACGTGAGTCGCACGTGAGTCGCACGTGAGTCGCTCGTGAGTCGCACGTGAGTCGCTCGTGAGTCGCACGTGAGTCGTACGTGAGTCGCACGTGAGTCGCTCGTGTGTCGCTCGTGAGTCGCACGTGAGTCGCTCGTGAGTCGCTCGTGAGTCGCTCGTGAGTCGCACGTGAGTCGCTCGTGAGTCGCACGTGAGTCGCTCGTGAGTCGCACGTGAGTCGCTCGTGAGTCGCACGTGAGTCGCTCGTGAGTCGCACGTGAGTCGCTCGTGAGTCGCACGTGAGTCGCTCGTGAGTCGCACGTGAGTCGCTCGTGAGTCGCACGTGAGTCACTCGTGAGTCGCACGTGAGTCGCACGTGAGTCGCACGTGAGTCGCACGTGAGTCGCTCGTGTGTCGCTCGTGAGTCGCACGTGAGTCGCTCGTGAGTCGCACGTGAGTCGCTCGTGAGTCGCACGTGAGTCGCTCGTGAGTCGCACGTGAGTCGCTCGTGAGTCGCACGTGAGTCGCTCGTGTGTCGCTCGTGAGTCGCACGTGAGTCGCTCGTGAGTCGCACGTGAGTCGCACGTGAGTCGCTGTGTGTCGCTCGTGAGTCGCACGTGAGTCGCTCGTGAGTCGCTCGTGTGTCGCTCGTGAGTCGCACGTGAGTCGCTCGTGAGTCGCACGTGAGTCGCACGTGAGTCGCTGTGTCGCTCGTGAGTCGCACGTGAGTCGCTCGTGAGTCGCACGTGAGTCGCACGTGAGTCGCACGTGAGTCGCTCGTGTGTCGCTCGTGAGTCGCACGTGAGTCGCTCGTGAGTCGCACGTGAGTCGCACGTGAGTCGCACGTGAGTCGCTCGTGTGTCGCTCGTGAGTCGCACGTGAGTCGCTCGTGAGTCGCACGTGAGTCGCTCGTGAGTCGAAATCGAGAGTCTTATCCCCCCGCTCTGGTTTGTCTCCTCGGTTTTTGCCTTTCGATCGAACGATGTCTCTACTTGTTTTCTAGGAGTGTGCTTGGAAAGCACAGATTTTGCCAGTTCCACGTCAGCGCAAAACGACGTCGTTTTCGCTGATTTTTCGCTGACTCAGTTTCCGACGAGCCACGTAAGCAATTTATATTATTAAAATAAGCCACGTCTGATTTCCGACGGCCCTCTGCCGGAGTTGGCACTTAAGTGATGCAATTTTCAAAAAAAGTGACACTTAAGTGTACATTTTGTAACTTTTGGCACTTAAGTGTCCCATCGTGCCAAGTTTTGACACTTGGGCTGTACTTATGCCTATTTATAGCTTCTCTAATCTTATCTGGTCTAGCAGTTATTCTACCTACCCCACAAGATCTTCCAATTTAAAAGCTCATTGGTCACCGATGCAGCTCGCATTCTCTCGCCTAACCGGGCTTGCATCAGTCACCCCCTACACTCCAATCTTCGAACAGGCAAGGAACAGCAGGCATGGAGGTGGGTCAGATGCAGAGGAGGTTCGTAGAGTTCACCAAATCATTGTTTATGGAGGTAAAAAGTTCAAATCTGTAAAATTTATGTGCTATTCTCAAGTAGGTTTGGTATTTCCTTTCTCTTTTTGTTTTTTCTGGGTTTTGACTGATTGTGTTTATCCTGACTTTGGGACAATTGTTTTGTTTTTGGTTGAGAGGAAGGGTTTCTTGGATGGTCGGTTTTTGCAGCTCCACGGCAGGATGACAGCAACCCCGATTTTGTTGTGGAAGTTGTGTCCCTCTTCTTTCAAGATTCTAAGAAGCTTCTCAAGGATCTAACCTCGGTTCTGTAATGAGAAATTTCTTGATTTTTACCATATTTGGGTAGACTAACGTTGTTGGTTTATTATTTGTTATGGCCTTTGGCTATGGGGTTTCTCTCGATGTTACTTCTCATTTTGTCATCTCTGCACAGGGAGCAACAAGATGTGGACTTCAAAAAGTTGATGCCCATGTTCACCAGTTGAAGGGTAGCAGCTCCGGTGCACCAGAATTTCCTTTAAAAAATAAATTGAACGAATACTCAATCCCACTATTTTCAACTAAGACAGACAACGAAAACTCAATTTTTCAGAGTATACAAACTAATTGTTTCTTCTAAATTTGCAGCATAGGTGCACAGAGAGTTAAAAATGCCTGCGTTGTGTTCTGCAACTTCTGCGAAGACCAAAACCTCGGAGGGTGAGTTTGTTGGATCTTGTGTTTTCGAGTTTCATGTTTCGTTGTTTCATGTAGAAAATTCACAGGACATTAGAATTGGACATAAAAATTGAGGAAAGATCCTCAATGCTCTGAACCCGGTTTCCTGCTTTTTGTGCAGGTGCATGAGATGTCTACAACAAGTGAAGCAAGAGTTCTACCTTGCGAAAACAAGTTTCAAACTCTGTTCACCGTGAGTATATCTACCCTTGAATTCGAAAAACAACTTATCCGCATTCACAGCAAACTCAAACCAGTAGCATCTTTTCAATGTTTGCTCACTGCTTAAATTGTCGAGACATATCTGCTGTTTACCGCAGATGGAGCGGCAAATTGTGGCAGCTGGCGATTCAATCACGGCAATGGAAATCACGAGCTTCTAAGTATTTAAGCCGAACATCGACGTACTACGTACAGCTGTCATGCCGTAGATTACCCGATTTTGCGTGCTTGCTTGGGACCATAAGCTTAAGAAGTAACCATGTTTTTATGTGGTCACCACCGAGAAACATCTCTCTCATATGCGTTTGTAGGTTTCCTAAAAAAGGAACATATTTCTATGTAATCTAGCGTTTTTGGCTATATTTGGGATTTAATTCTATACTTTCTTAAGCTGATGGGCAGTGACGATGACTCACTACATCATAGATTTGGTGTTCAAAATAAGAGCACAACATCTTCTTGATGCAGTTGGAAGGAACGTCTCGGGTATTTTCTTCATGCCTCGTCATCTCACCATCATCGCTACAACAGCCCCGTCTCTCAACCGTCGACCAAACTCCTGAGTTGCACATAAATCGCACGTGAGTCGCTCGTGAGTCGCACGTGAGTCGCACGTGAGTCGCAGCTGAGTCGAACCTGAGTCGCACGTGAGTCGCTCGTGAGTCGCACGTGAGACGCATGTGTGTCGCTCGTGAGTCGCACGTGAGTCGCACGTGAGTCGCAGCTGAGTCGAACCTGAATCGCACGTGAGTCGCTCGTGAGTCGCACGTGAGACGCACGTGAGTCGCTCGTGAGTCGCACGTGAGTCACACGTGAGTCGCTCATGAGTCGCTCGTGAGTCGCACGTGACTCCCTCGTGAGTCGCACGTGAGTCGTTCGTGAGTCCAAATCGAGAGTCTTATCCCCCGCTCTGGTTTGTCTCCTTGGTTTTAGCCTTTCGATCGAACATTGCCTCTGCTTGTTTTCTAGGAGTGTGCTTGGAAAGCACAGATTTTGCCAGTTCCACATCAGCGCAAAACGACGTCGTTTTGATTGATTTTTCGCCGACTTAGTTTTCGGCAAGCCACGTAAGCAATTTATATTATTAAAATAAGCCACGTCGGATTTCCGACGGCCTTCGCCTGAGTTGGTACTTAAGTGATCCAATTTTCATAAAAAGTGACACTTAAGTGTACATTTTGTAACTTTTGGCACTTAAGTATCCCCTCGTGTGAAGTTTTGACACTTGGGCTGTACTTATGCCTATTTATAGCTTCTCTAATCTTATCTGGTCTAGCAGTTATTCTACCTACCCCACAAGATCTTCCAATTTAAAAGCTCATTGGTCACTGATGCAGCTCGCATTCTCTCGCCTAACCTGGGCTTGCATCAGTCACCCCCTACGCCCCAATCTTCGAACGGGCAAGGAACAGCAGGCATGGAGGTGGGTCAGATGCAAAGGTGGTTCGTAGAGTTCACCAAATCAATTTTTATGGAGGTAAAACATTCAAATCTGTAAAATTTATGTGCTATTCTCAAGTAGGTTTGGTATTTCCTTTCTCTTTTTGTTTTTTCTGGTTTTTGGCTGATTGTGTTTTTCCTGACTTTGGGACAATTGTTTTGTTTTTGGTTGAGAGGAAGCGTTTCTTGGATGGTCGATTTTTGCAGCTCCGCGGCAGGATGACAGCAACCCTGATTTTGTTGTGGAAGTTGTGTCCCTCTTCTTTCAAGATTCTAAGAAGCTGCTCAATGATCTAACCTCGGTTCTGTAATGAGAAATTTCTTGATTTTTACCATATTTGGGGAGACTAACGTTGTTGGTTTATTATTTGTTATGGCCTTTGGCTATGGGGTTTCTCTGATGTTACTTCTCATTTTGTCATCTCTGCACAGGGAGCAACAAGATGTGGACTTCAAAAAAGTTGATGCCCATGTTCACCAGTTGAAGGGTAGCAGCTCCACGTGCACGAGAATTTCCTTTAAAAATATAAATTGAACAAATACTCAATCCCACTATTTTCAACTAAGACAGACAACGAAAACTCAATTTTTCAGAGTATACAAACTAATTGTTTCTTCTAAATTTGCAGCACAGGTGCACAGAGAGTTAAAAATGCCTGCGTTGTGTTCTGCAACTTCTGCGAAGACCAAAACCTCGGAGGGTGAGTTTGTTGGATCTTGTGTTTTCGAGTTTCATGTTTCGTTGTTTCATGTAGAAAATTCACAGGACATTAGAATTGGACATAAAAATTGAGGAAAGATCCTCAATGCTCAACCCGGTTTCCTGCTTTTTGTGAAGGTGCATGAGATGTCTACAACAAGTGAAGCAAGAGTTCTACCTTGCGAAAAACAAGTTTCAAACTCTGTTCACCGTGAGTATATCTACCCTTGAATTCGAAAAACAACTCATCCGCATTCACAGCAAACTCAAATCAGTAGCGTCTTTTCGGTGTTTGCTCACTGCTTAAATTGTCGAGACATATCTCCTGTTTATCGCAGATGGAGCGGCAAATTGTGGCAGCTGGGGATTCAATCACGGCAATGGAAATCACGAGCTTCTAAGTATTTAAGCCGAACATCAACGTACTACGTACAGCTGTCATGCCGTAGATTACCCGATTTTGCGTGCTTGCTTGGGACCATAAGCTTAAGAAGTAACCATGTTTCTGTGTGGTCACCATGAAGAAAGATCTCTCTCATATGTGTTTGTAGGTTTCCTAAAACATGAACATATTTCTGTGTAATCTAGCGTTTTTGGCTATATTTGGGATTTAATTCTATACTTTCTTAAGCTGATGGGCAGTGACGATGACTCACTACATCATATATTTGGTGTTCAAAATAAGAGCACAACATCTACTTGTTGCAGTTGGAAGGAACGTGTCGGGTATTTTCTTCATGCCTCGTCATCTCACTATCATCGCTGCAACAGCCCCGTCTCTCAACTGTCCACCAAACTCTTGAGTTGCACATAAATTGCACGTGAGTCGCACATGAGTCGCACGTGAGTCGAACGTGAGTCGAACGTGAGTCGCTCGTGAGTCGAACGTGAGTCGCTCGTGAGTGGCACGTGAGTCGCTCGTGATTCGCACGTGAGTCGCTCGTGATTCGCACGTGAGTCGCTCGTGAGTCGCACGTGAGTCGTTCGTGAGTCCAAATCGAGAGTCTTATCCCCCCGCTCTAGTTTGTCTCCTTGGTTTTAGCCTTTCGATCGAACGATGTCTCTGCTTGTTTTCTAGGAGTGTGCTTGGAAAGCACAAAT
Source organism: Corymbia calophylla (assembly GCA_014182845.1). Classification (NCBI taxonomy): domain Eukaryota; kingdom Viridiplantae; phylum Streptophyta; class Magnoliopsida; order Myrtales; family Myrtaceae; genus Corymbia; species Corymbia calophylla. The sequence goes on from CM024695.1 coordinate 10,764,889, forward strand.
TTTACTAGTTCCACGTCAGCGCAAAACGACGTTGTTTTGGCTGATATTTCGCAGACTCAGTTTCCGGCGAGCCATGTACGCAATTTATATTATTAAAATAAGCCATGTCGGATTTCCAACGGCCTTCGCCGAAGTGGGCACTTAAGTGATCCAATTTTCAACAAAAGTGACAATTAAGTGTACATTTTGTAACTTTTGGCACTTGAGTGTCCCATCGTGCCAAGTTTTGACACTTGGGTTGTACTTATGCCTATTTATAGCTTCTCTAATCTGATCTGGTCTAGCAGTTATTCTACCTACCCCACAAGATCTTCCAATTTAAAAGCTCATTGGTCACTAATGCAGCTCGCATTCTCTCGCCTAACCTGGGCTTGCATCAGTCACCCCCTACACTCTAATCTTCGAACAGGCAAGGAACAGCAGTCATGGAGGTGGGTCAGATGCAGAGGAGGTTCGTAGAGTTCACCAAATCATTGTTTATGGAGGTAAAACGTTCAAATCTGTAGCGTCTTTTCGGTGTTTGCTCACTTCTTAAATTGTCGAGACATATCTCCTTTTTACCGTAGATGGAGCGGCAAATTATGGCAGCTGGCGATTCAATCACGGCAATGGAAATCACGAGCTTCTAAGTATTTAAGCCAAACATCAACGTACTGCGTACAGCTGTCATGCCGTAGATTACCCGATTTTGCGTGCTTGCTTGGGACCACAAGCTTAAGAAGTAACCATGTTTCTGTGTGGTCACCACCGAGAAAGATCTCTCTCACATGTGTTTGTAGGTTTCCTAAAACAGGAACATATTTCTATGTAATCTAGCGTTTTTGGCTATATTTGGGATTTAATTCTATACTTTCTTAAGCTGAGGGGCAGTGACGATGACTCACTACATCATAGATTTGGTGTTCAAAATAAGAGCACAACATCTTCTTGATGCAGTTGGAAGGAACGTGTCGGGTGTTTTCTTCGTGCCTCGTCCACTCACCTTCATCGCTGCAACAGCCCCGTCTCTCAACCGTCGACCAAACTCCTGAGTTGCACATAAATCACACGTGAGTCGCTCGTGAGTCGCACGTGAGTCGCACGTGAGTCGCACGTGAGTCGAACGTGAGTCGCTCGTGAGTCGCACGTGAGTCGCACGTGAGTCGCTCGTGAGTCGCTCGTGAGTCGCACGTGAGTCGCACGTGAGTCGCTCGTGAGTCGCTCGTGAGTTGAACGTGAGTCGCTCGTGAGTCGCTCGTGAGTCGCACGTGAGTCGGTCGTGAGTCGCACATGAGTCGCTCGTGAGTCACACATGAATCACTCGTGAGTCGAAATCAAGAGTCTTATCCCCCCCCGCTCTAGTTTGTCTTCTCAGTTTTAGCCTTTCGATCAAACGATGTCTTTGCTTGTTTTCTAGTAGTGTGCTTGGAAAGCACATATTTTGCCGGTTCCACGTCAGCGGAAAACGACATCATTTTGGCTGATTTTTTGCCGACTCAGTTTTCGGCGAGCCACGTAAGCAATTTATATTATTAAAATAAGTCCCGTCAGATTTCCGACGGCCTTCGCCGGAGTTGGCACTTAAGTGATCCAATTTTCATAAAAAGTGACACTTAAATGTACCTTTTGTAACTTTTGGTACTTAAGTATCCCCTCGTGCCAAGTTGACACTTGGGCTGTACTTATGCCTATTTATGGCTTGTCTAATCTTATCTGATCTAGCAGTTATTCTACCTGCCTCACAAGATCTTCCAATTTAAAAGCTCATTGGTCACTGATGCAGCTCGCATTCTCTCGCCTAACCTGGGCTTGCATCAGTCACCCCCTACGCCCCAATCTTCGAACGGGCAAGGAACAGCAGGCATGGAGGTGGGTCAGATGCAAAGGTGGTTCGTAGAGTTCACCAAATCAATTTTTATGGAGGTAAAACATTCAAATCTGTAAAATTTATGTGCTATTCTCAAGTAGGTTTGGTATTTCCTTTCTTTTTTTGTTTTTTCTGGGTTTTGGTTGATTGTGTTTATCTTGACTTTGGGATAATTGTTTTGTTTTTGGTTGAGAGGAAGGGTTTCTTGGATGGTTGGTTTTTGCAGCTCCGCGGCAGGATGATAGCAACCCTGATTTTATTGTGGAAGTTGTGTCCCTCTTCTTTCAAGATTCTAAGAAGCTGCTCAATGATCTAACCCCGGCTTTGTAATGAGAAATTTCTTGATTTTTACCTAATTTGGGGAGACTAACGTTGTTGGTTTATTATTTGTTATGGCCTTTGGCTATGGGGTTTCTCTGATGTTACTTCTCATTTTGTCATCTCTGCACAGGGAGCAGCAAGATGTGGACTTCAAAAAGTTGATGCCCATGTTCACCAGTTGAAGGGTAGCAGCTCCAGGTGCACCAAAATTTCCTTTAAAAAAATAAATTGAACAAATACCCAATCCCACTATTTTCAACTAAGACAGACAACGAAAACTCAATTTTTCAGAGTATACAAACTAATTGTTTCTTCTAAATTTGCAGCATAGGTGCACAGAGAGTTAAAAATGCCTGCGTTGTGTTCTGCAACTTCTGCGAAGACCAAAACCTCGGAGGGTGAGTTTGTTGGATCTTGTGTTTCCGAGTTTCATGTTTCGTTGTTTCATGTAGAAAATTCACAGGACATTAGAATTGGACATAAAAATTGAGGAAAGATCCTCAATGCTCTGAACCCGGTTTCCTGCTTTTTGTGCAGGTGCATGAGATGTCTACAACAAGTGAAGCAAGAGTTCTACCTTGCGAAAAACAAGTTTGAAACTCTGTTCACCGTGAGTATATCTACCCTTGAATTCGGAAAACAACTCATCCGCATTCACAGCAAACTCAAATCAGTAGCGTCTTTTCGATGTTTGCTCACTGCTTAAATTGTCGAGACATATCTCCTGTTTACCACAGATGGAGCGGCAAATTCTGGCAGCTGGCAGTTTAATCCCGACAATGGAAATCACGAGCTTCTAAGTATTTAAGCCGAACATCAACGTACTGCGTACAACTATCACGCCGTAGATTACCCGATTTTGCGTGCTTGCTTGGGACCATAAGCTTAAGAAGTAACCATGTTTCTGTGTGGTCACCACCGAGAAAGATCTCTCATATGTGTTTGTAGGTTTCCTAAAACAGGAACATATTTCTGTGTAATCTAGCGTTTTTGGCTATATTTGGGATTTAATTCTATACTTTCTTAAGCTGATGGGCAGTGACGATGACTCACTACATCATAGATTTGGTGTTCAAAATAAAAGCACAACATCTTCCTGATGCAGTTGGAAGGAACATGTCGGGTATTTTCTTCTTGCCTCGTCATCTCACCATCATTACTGCAACAGCCCCGTCTCTCAACCGTCAACCAAATTCCTGAGTTGCACATAAATCGCACGTGAGTCGCACGTGAGTCACTCGTGAGTCGCACGTGAGTCCCTCGTGAGTCCAAATCGAGAGTCTTATCCCCCCGCTCTGGTTTGTCTCCTCGGTTTTAGCCTTTCGATCGAATGATGTCTCTGCTTGTTTTCTAAGAGTGTGCTTGGAAAGCACAGATTTTGCCGGTTCCCCTCCACGAGGACCAGCCTTGCGGATCGTGGGTCGGTCCCCATTTTCAAAAAGTGAGCAAAAGCTCGGCATGGCTTCTCGCTTTGGCTTACGCCATGGCCATCCGTCTGTCGTACATTTCGATCGTGAAAACATTGCACGGCATGGCACCCGTTTCGACTATAAGCCGAGTGGGGTTGCAGATGAACACATAGGTCCTCTCTATTGCAAAATGGAAAAAAACCCGACAGATGCAAATCTAGTCCAAATCGAGAGTCATTTTGTCCACCCCCCTTCTTTGGTTTGTCTCCTCGGTTTTAGGCCAAGTCTTTTGTCCCCCTGCTTTGGTTTGTCTCCGCGAATCATATTTTGAAAGATGACTAGAAAATTCCGATTCTCGTACCTAATTAAGCATGAAAAAATTCGGACATTTGCTACCAATTTCGTCACTAATAAAACCATTTCATTCACGCTCGCCTTCCCTGTTTAATTTTTTTGAGATTACAAAAAATTATTTTAAACCGATAGAGGATTAAGAACGGCGACTACTAGTGATAAATGATGTTATTTGATACACTCTTTTGATAATCGTCGTCCATCGACGAGTGATGCCGGCTTGTGATTGATGTACATGTCAAGAAGATATAAAGGTACATAATATGACCGTAAGATATAAAGGTACAAATATGACCGTATTGATTTAGGAAATATGTATAAATAGATCCGGAATTCAAAATACTTGTACGATGAATCGTGGCGACTCTATTAAGAAGATTTATGATCCAGCCGGATTAATTTTTATTTTTCTTATTTTTTTGTTTAATTCCCTCAAAAGGATGCTTTCTTTATTTTTACGTACTAATATTCACACGACTCATACTCTAAATTGAGTCAATATCTTTATCGAGTTCTCACCCCTGCTCTACCCTTTAATTGCTTTACATCCTGGGAATTTCGAGATCCAAACAAGGCCAAGGATGAAGCCGATTAACAACTTGATTAGGTCGGTCCCGACTCTTTATGCAGTATTAGTTTAAAAAAGGGGGGAGGGAAACAAACATTCATCTTTTCCCTCGCGGATCCACCCTGTCAAAATAATTTTTTTAATAATAATAAAAAAAAAGGACAAGAAATCGAAAAATGGGAAACCCCCGCCCCCCAACCTCCTTCGCCTCCTTCGTCTTTTGTCCATGCATGTCCAAACTCGACATCTAGGAATATATACCAACTAGTAAAAACAAGTGAACCAATACGTCAACTAGTAAAAAAGTGTAGGTAAGGTTTTTTGACAATGGTCGTAATGAGTGACTCTAAAGTCAACATCTAGGAATATATGTCAGACTTAATCCGTCATAAGACTAGCATAGTGTTCCATGAACCTTCAAGTGGTCGGACCCTTGTGCACATGTCTCCGTCTTGTCAAAAACAGAAAGGGGTATGGAAAAATGAGAATTCACGGATGATGTTCTTCCTTGGAAAGCAACTCCCATCCATGTCATGAAGCATATAATGCTTGATTTGCCGATTCTTGTCATCTATAATTTGTTATTTTAGACCGCCCCAAAATTGCCCCGACCGTGGGGACCACCTCTACGAGAGTACAAACATATTTATTACTTAGGATAGATTGGATTCTAAAAATGAAAATTGGACGACCGACTTTGAAACGTGGTAGGAAGTTCTTTTCGAGGGCTGCTATCGACATCGTTTCAAAACTTTTTTACTTTGCAACCCGCATAGCAATCCAAATTTACACTAGCATCTACACTTCCGTATACTTCTCCAATTACATGTAATTTTATTTAATTACATAATAATTATACGTATGTCTCCCCGACACGGGCCACGTCATCCTCTTGAGTAATGACGTCAACCTTCATCGTGTGCACGAGCACGTCGACTTGGAGGCAGATTCCGTCCGTCCAACGTAGGTTAAAAAAAGAAAAAAAAAGGAAAAATGAAATCAAGCATTTTTTTATTTGAATTAATTAGTCCACTTTATGGATTAGTTAATTTAAAAAGTAAGGAAAAAAAAAAAGGAACAGAAAGGATCCAGCCTTTCCAGATGACACGGCCACCGATCAATCGACAAGCCGCCGCTTCTACCCGCCAATCTGTCCTCCTCCCTCCTTTCAATCTGTTCGCGCCAAATCCAGACACTCCAAAACGACATCGCTCGCCCTCATCTCACACGCGCCAGAGCGAGAGTGGAAATGGGATTTCCCTTTTTCTTTTTTTATATTTTAATGATAATCGAAGTGACTTAACTGAACTTATGATTATATAATCATATATTCGTGTTCCTCCGGCCTCGAATCGTACTATGAAAAGGAGAAACAATTTCGATTCTCGTACCTGATTAAGAATGAAAAATTCCAACATTCATCCCAATCTCATGATTAATTAAAAGATTAATACCACAAAAAGTTTAGACTAATACACATATAAAATTTCCCTTGAATTAATTTTTTGATTAACAAAAATCCTAAACTGTTACATTTGTGACGATTTTAATCCCCATTAGTTTTTATTAAATTGGATTAAAGACATGAAAAATCACAAACTAATATGCTTGTGATAAATGGAATGTAAAACTTCAAACTAGTATACCCATTAACTGTTATGTGTTATTCAATTTAGCAATTTAATGATAAAATTTGATGAAAATAATTTGTCATAAATATATTAATTCGAGATTTTTCATGATATTAACTCTTAATTAAAACATGTTGATTGCCCTTGCCTTTGCCCTTAAGTTTTCGAGATCATGAGAAATTTATTTGCCGCCAACACTAGATTACGAATGACGATGACTCATGATAATTGACGTCATTTAGCGTATTTTTTCAATCGATAGATGCCTCTCGAAAGGTAGTGCCAACTTGTAATTAATACATGTGCCATCAAGATAAAGAGTACATAACATGACCATATTAAATTCAGGAAATAAATCTAGACAAATTCAGATTTCAAAAACTCTGTTGATCAAATCACATTCCCATACCGTTCCGAAGGTGGCTTTGTTAGGGAGATATGGGCAGCGGCTGAATTAAATTTATTTTTAATTTTTAATTTTGTTTTTGTTTAATTCCCGCGAAAGGTTTTCAGTTAGAAAAGGGGGGAGGGAAACAGACATTCATCTTTTCCGCGCAAATCCACCCTGTCAAAAGAAATATAAAAACAAAAATTAAAAAGACAAGAAATCGAAAAACTAGGAGGGTCCCACGTGGGACCCCACCACCTTCGCCCTCCTTCCATTTCAAACGTTAAAATCTCCAAAAAAGAAAAAAAAAAAAAGACTCAGCTTTGTCTGAGCCGCGCAGGTTCCCCCTCCTCCTCCTTCCTTCTTCCTCCGAATCTGGGCACGCAGCCGCCACCTCGGAGGTTGTGTTCTCGGATCTTTGTCTCTCTATTGTCATCATTGTCGCGATCTAAATTTTTTGAAAATAATAGATTTAGGGGTATTATTAATTTTAGGCCGACGACCCTTAATTAACTCAGACTCTCCCAAACCTATACTCCGCGCGACGTTGGGATATTCATAAAAAATTTTCAAATATGGAGTCGTCACTAGTCTATTGAGGTCGACTTGGAACCAAGCGAGACATGGGAGAGTGTCTCACTTTTTACATAGCCAGAGGGTCTAGGGTCGGGGACTTGATTACGTTAGTCGTATGACTAACGCCCTTTCGGTACCTAACTCGATCGTGTATTAACTAAAGTCATGGCAACACATTCGAGAAACGTAAGGTTTATCCTAACCTTTCTAAGGTAAGGAAATAACGTTTAAAAATCGCAACAAATAAGGTGCAGGAATATAACATAAAATAAAAACCTATTGTAAAGCTCTCTAAAGGCTTATTCAATTTTGGCCTTTTTGCTTTTTTTAAGGGTTTTCTGAATTTTTGCAATTTTTCTGAATTTTTATATTTTTTAACATTTTTTTTTAATTTAAATTTTTTAATATTTAATTTTTTTAATATTTTCGAATTTTCCAAAATTAAAGAAAACAAGCTTTTAAGATTTTAAAAATATTTTTGACTTTTCTGAATTTTATTAATGTTTTTGGAATTTTCTAATTTTTTTTGGAATTTTTGAATATTCAAAAAAGAAAGAAAAATTAAATTAAATTAAATTAAAATGAACTTTTAAAACCTTTCTGAAAATTAAAGAAAAACATTTTTTAATGATTTTTTGAAAAATTTTAAGATTTTCTTTTAAAAATTTTTAACATTTTTTTTGAATTTCTGAAATTTTTTATTTTTTTTGGATTTTTTTAATTTATTAAAAGGTGATTCGGACCGGGTCGGGTGACCCGGCCCTACTAAACCAACCAGGCCCCTATCGGGCCGGGCCAAAGCAACGACCAGGCTGGCCGAACGGCCCGGCCGAAAAATATTTTAAATGGCCCAAAAAATAAATAAAACAAAAAGCCCATTTTTGATTTCTGAAAATTCGGCCCCCAAACCCCTAGTCTAGGGCCATTCGACAATGCACTCAGCCCAGCCCCTGCTCGAAATTTCAGCTCGACCCCCCTTTTTTCTTTTTCTTTTCTTTTCTCTGTTTTTTTTATTTCTGGTCTGGTCTTCGTCTTCATCGTGCACGCCCGATTCTCGCCGAAACCCTACGTGACTCCACCGCCGCGCCACCGCCGACGCCGCCGTGGGTCCTTACCGGTCTAAGAGGGGTCGCCATGTTTTCCAGCGTCGGCTATTCTATCCGGCCGACACCAGACGTCGCCGGCGATGACTTTCGGCGATCCCGGAAGCTCGCCGTCGCCGGAAAACAAAATGTCTCATTTCGACCCAAAAATGCGTGGAAAATTCACGAAAATGGCTATAATACCAAGGGAAACAAGAGAATAGACAATAAACGATCAAACATTCATAAAAACCAGATTATCGAGAGACACAAATTTCGGATCTCATTGACGCATTTCGTCGAACACCTACTGGGCACTACTGGATTCGGGACCTCCGGCTCAACCGAGCCTCGCACTCGCTAGGGTTTTTGACAGCATGGGCAAGATAGGAGGGCGGCAAGGGCCGGGGCTCGCGCGAACTAGTCAACGCAAGCTCCGGCCCTTGCCCTCGTCAAAGCAAAGCAGAAACAAGCGGAGACGAAACCTACCTAGTTCAGGGACGAGCCGCGGCGGACGATGGCGGTGGACGAGCCTCCGGCAACGGCGAGCTGTTCCTGGAGCGCTCCTTCTTCCCGCGAGCGGACCTGCTGGCTCTCCTTCTCTCGGATTCTGCTCTTTCAGGTCCTCTGTTTCCGGGGCCGGAGATGAGGCGTGGCGGGAGATCGTCGACGGAGGGTCAAGCCCGACTGCCGCCCATTTCTCCTCCTCCGTCTTCTCCGTTCTCCCTCTATCCGATTCTCTCTTTTTTCGTCCTTCAGCTCCCTCGGTTTTCTTTCTGTTTTCTGTCTTCTTCTTTTTTTTAGTTCAGATCCTTCGCCCAAAACCAGAAACAGCTTCCTCCTCCATTCTTCGCCGTCTGTCTAAAAATCGTCCCCTTGCTGTCCGAAATCCCCCCAGTCAATCACCTCCTCCTGCTCCTGACCTCTGTCGATCCCCTTCTCTTCAGCCCTCAACAACAGCTTCCATATTTCGATTTTTCTCCTCCAGAAACCCAGAAAATGGGAAGAAGAAGATCCCCTCTCTCCCTCCTCGCTCTCGGATTTTCTTCTTTCGTGTTCCCCTCCCCTTTTTTTTTTTGCAGATCTCTTCTGTCCACCAATCGCCCTCCGAAACCCAGAAAACCCACTCCGTCCCTCTGCGTTTTCTGTCACTGCTTCGGTTTTCTTCGTTTTTCAGACCTGCTTCTGGCTCGCTGCCTCTCTCTGCTCAGATCTGAAAATCGTCACCGCCGTCGAAGGGGGTTGTGTCCGAACTGCCGTCGTCGGTTTTTCTTCGTCTGCGTGCTGTCACCCTCTTTTCTCTCCGTCTCTCTGTGTGCGGCCCCCTCTGCATGCTCCTGTTCACGTGCGGAGGAGAAGAGAGAAAGGAGATGGGATCGGGCCGGGCCGAGGAAAAGAGAAGGAGGGGGAAGGGCTGGGTCGAAAGAAGAAAAAGGAATAGGAGAAGGTGGGCTGGGAAAGAAAGAAAGAAAAGTGGGCTGGGCCTAGCCAGCCCACCCGAAAATGCTCTTTTTTTTTTCCTTTTTTGAATTTTCGAATTTTTTTTTAAGACTTTTTTTCGAATTTTTTTATAAAAAATTTCTATCTTTTCTTTAAATTAATATATATCTATATATGCAAAAGTAGATGGGCATTTAAAATAAAAAATAAATAAAAATACTGGTGTCAACAATCATCATCTTCTTCTTCGAAAAATCGGTTAGGATAAAGGGTCAGGAGCCGAGAGGGAGAGAGAGCGGCGGGATGGGGATCTTGTACGCGATGGTGGCACAGGGCCATGTCGTCCTGGCGGAGTTCAGCGCCGCCGCGACGACGAACGCCGACGTGGTGGCGAGGCGAGTCCTGGAGAAGCGCCCTGTGGGAACGCCGACAAAGAACGCCTTCTCCTACTCCCGGGATCGATACATCTTCCACGTCAAGAGGACCGATGGGCTCGTTGTCCTCTGTATGGCCGACGACGCATCCGAAAGTACGCTCCTTTTCTTTCTTCTTCTTCTCTTTTTTCCTCTCCGGGAAAAAGGGATTGTTTTCTCGACGGCAATGCGCGTGTGCGATCGTGGGTCGTGTCCGCCCTGCATTTCGCGGCAATCTCTGTCGCGTCGCGCCCATGGCTCAGCCGCTCGTGAAGAAGGACGACAATGAAGAAAGGGAGCCTCCGGCGTTCTCTCGTTCCCTCTTTTCTTCTCATTGGATTTGTCGATTTCTGCTTGTGTATCTGTACACCTGTCAAAATGGATGTATAACCCATTTATGACCCATTTAAATATTAAATGGGTTATAAATGGGTCAGGCTTTCTTTTAGTATAACCCATTTATGACCCATTTAAAGAAAGCTGACCCATTTATGACACATTTAATATTTAAATGGGTCATAAATGGGTTATACTCCCATTTTGACATGTGTATATATAATGGGTTTAAAAATTAAAAAGACTAAAATACATGGGTTGTTAATGAACTTGAATAAGCTTAAAATCTTTAAAAAAAATTATAATAATAAGTTTTTCTAAGTTTAGTTAGATAGAGAAATGTTTTAACAATATGGGTCAGGTCGGGTATGGGTTGGGTTGGGTATGGGTCAAAAATTTTATACTATGCTTAAATAGGTCATAAACGGGTTAATGGGTCAATTTGGATAGGACCATTTATGACCCGACCCAAACCCGACCCAACTCACCCATTTAATAGGTCTATGTATCTGTTAGCGCGATGCTAATACGAGTTGTGAGTTCCTAGATCCATCGTTCTAAGTCGGGGTATAGATTTGATTGGATGATGGGCTTTGGTTGTTTTCTCGATTCGGTTTCAGTTTCGCGCTCGCTCGATCCGGGTGGATTCCCGTGTTGTTTTGCATTGTCAGTGGAGATAGTGGAGACAATCGTGAATGCTACAATGAGCAATGGCGATGTTAAATTGCGTTGAATCGTAAGATATCATGTTTTTTAACCTAGGTCATTCCATCGCAATGAACTTAGCAAAGTTCATGATTTTAGTTGATTCAAAGTTATTCTATTGACATTTGTTGATACCTGAATTTTTTGTCGACTAGTTAGGTATCTGTCCATTTTTTTTAAAAATGCCGCTTTTAAGTAAGAGTAAACAGAAAGCAATGCTCAGGTCAGCTACAATTCATCGGTCGCCATCTCATTTCTTCCGGAAAGTGTGATAAACACTTTTTTCCAATCATGTCAGTGAGATGATACATATTTCTTCAGTATCTTAACACACTGGCTGGACTCATCCCAGCAGTACCTCGACTTTTGACCCTTCTAGAAATAGAAGAAGGTAGAAAAGGAATTCTACCAAAACAACAACAAGATAGCCAGGTTAAATTTTGCCTTCTGTATTAAATAAAGAAATCCCCTGACACCCAGAGCAATTCTCGATAAAATAGATATTCATTAGAGAGGAGAGGAGAGGAGAGGAGACTCAACCAAACCAAGCATCTTGCCCTGCTGATGTCCGAGAACAGAAGATTGTCATGCATTACATTTAATTCATTACAACAACATCCGCGAGAGAGTTTTACTCACCACACATGCTACTTCGGTCAAAAGTCAATGTTCCGGCTGGAGAACGCATTTTTTCTCCACCATCACGATCCCACTCAACAAATGGCTCCGCTTCAGCTATTCCATATCCACTTGTCCATGTTACAGTCATCTGATATCACATTTCAAAAGTTATTTATCCTAGGAATCGGTATTTGACAGGAATTCACATGTGCAAGCACAGGCTTCATAGCGTAAAAGCAGAACTTATGCATTTGTCAAAAGCAATACCAGTGCCAACATCTAAAAGAACCATTTAAATATGTTAAACTTATCTACTTCGAAAGAGGTTAGACATACTTCATTCCATTCTTTTCCTTGAGCTAGGCGAGGATAAACTGGAGCCTTTGGATTTGCAAATGCAACTGTATTTGATGCTGCAACCAGTTTTGGCTGTCGTTCCATAGAACAACACAAGAAACAAATGAGGAAGACAATTGAAGAAGTGGGAAAATTGAGGAAAAAGTTGGTATCTAGACGGTGCAAATTTCAGCAACAAAATAAAAATTTGAAACACAAGCTACAGAGTGAGGAAATAAAAATGGCATGTCTCCATAATGCAGTTTTGGCATTTGAGATTAACTTAAGAATTCAGCAGATACCCTTTAACGTACGTCAAATACCGTCAGAACTTAATTGCTCCCACAAAGAGAAGCCAAATGCCTAGACACAACGAGTTTCAAAGATAAGTTGCTTCAGTTGGAGTTGCTGAGTCAGGTCAAAACCAGTTAGTCACTTGGTATGCAGAAAAAATAACGCACTTACACTTGATAGTCCACCAGAAAAAAGTGCGAACGAAAAATCTGATCTCTGATTGATTAACCGAAGCTTTAGCGAACCTTTTCCTGTGTTTTCTTATCCAGGGCTTGAATAATTTGCATATTGGTACTGCAAGAGAGAAGGAGCAATTGTTGAAGCTACAAATCATAGAAGATAACCTTGAGTTGATTGCAAGGCAGTGCAACACTAACCTTGATGGGCGCTGAACACAAATAAGGGGGATCCATCATTATATTCTCAGCTGCACAGGTTGAAGCACTACAAAGTATGATGGCATTAAACATACAAAATCAGTATACTCATCTCAATGATAAACTAAAACGAAAACAGAAGTAACAAACATAAGCCAAATATTGCACAATCGATGCCGACCCATCTAATCACCTGAAATTCGCAGGAGAAAATACTCCAATCCAGTCATCATTTCATGGGTTCGGAGAGCTATACTCCAATGACAACCACTCCGCATTTTGCTCCTGAAACAGTTAATGTAGCTTGCATCACTAATAATCCTTTAAAGCATTCTAAGGAACCCCATTGAAGGACCAGAGCCTTACCGTCACTCCGAGAATCAAGGGAGAGGCATTGATGCTGGCTCTTTCGTCGAGGGCAATGACTGCCTTGTGAACAGCGATCCTCGCCAAAGGCTGGTGTCCATGCGACAAGCTCGCCACCAGCAAGAAGACAGTCAAGCAAGCCCATGCCACAACGCTTGTACCTCTGGCCTTCCCCATTCTAGGCCAAGTGACAAACAGAGAATTGTAAAGACTGCGGAACATTAACAAGTTAAATGCAAAGTGTTGAAACTCAGAAATTTATGCAGGGCACTCCAATCAACCCAATCCGACACCACTAGCCATAATCAGCATATTTAAGTCACTCACTCAAGTTAAACTACAAATGGAACCATAATTCTCCAAAGTCCACCCCAATTGAAACCGAACAGCTTTACTCAACAAACATTTCCACTATCCCAAGCAATATTGAGCACAAATTGACATGAATTCCACATAGCCAATGATTTTTTAATCTTGATAAAAAGTCTATGGAATTGCCCACATGGTCGACCCATAATCATGAATGAGTAAAGGAATGATCAAATCAAGCCTTAACTCCCTTTAATCACATTCAATTAACACCATTCAGCAGCCTCGTCAACACAACCTCTTGAGATTCTAGCCATGATTAGAAATCAGAAGTAGACTTGCTAATGTTTTGTGAATTATAAGTCTCTTGGTCATCTAAATTTTTAGGAGCATCTGCAAGGACATTGGGATGGCATGATCCAGGATTCATCCAAGTCTCCCACATAAGAGGCGTACGCTATGCAAACGGAAAACTTTTGTAATGGGATAAGTTTACAGCACGGATTGAGACGATTGCCTTAACTGGTTCCTTACATGGTTGCCTGGTGTGTCTTGGTTTTTCCTCCTCCTCCCTTCGTCCTCATGGCGCAGAGGTTTAGCTAATGTTGATATTGCGGTTTTGTCAAATTTAATGGCTTTTGGCCTGAGCAATTATGTTTAAGAATCAATTCATAGGTCGATATTAGAATCTGGACAGTGGAGTCATCCAACATTTTCTGTGGGACTAAATAGCTTGGTTTTTCAGTGGTAATCATGAATGAGATGGGCCTGGAACTGAATCCTTTTACGGAAATACAGACTCATGGGGTGAATGTGGGGTGTGGGCTGAAATAGGTTTCATGTTCCTGTAGAGAACAGAGGTAAGTTTTGGTAAGGATGAGAAAGAGCGCATTGTAATTTGTGAATGCAGTTTTTAACCTTGTCTAACAAACTGCCGGGGCTATTATAGATGTTGGTCTTTGCTCGATCTATTATGACATGCTCAAATTTTGCATTGCCGACGCTGTAATAATCAAATATAAAAGCATGCCCTTCATCTAATAACTTAAATTTATTAAGTAGTTGACAATGATTTCACTAAATCTTATACCTCACAAGATCATCTAACATAAGCTGCCACTTGCCAAGTTTCAGGGAGAGCTGGAATCTTTGGGAGAGTTTATGATGGGTATGCGTTCATTTTTGGAAAGAGTATCCATCCCATTGAGCTTAAGGAAACTAATAGACTTCATGGTGGCGACTGCAGGGAGCTAATTGATTTTGAAGGTCTAACCATGTTGATAGCCTAATACCTTGAAAAACACCAAATGTTAAGTTTAATCCCAATTCTACCCTAAATTTTTTTTCTTCTATAAAAAACCATCAACTTCAAATCCAATTTCAATCTTACCAAGAATCTTTTCTTTAATCTAAAAAACAACCACCAGCTTTTACTTGATTCCCAAATCTACCTCATCAACTGTCTATCAATGTTGGTAATTATCGACTATACAATTTGAACAATTTCCAATGCACCTCAACATGGCTTATCTGGTTAAAAATTCCGTGCCATTCTCTAACGAAAACACTGTCCATCGCATTCTCCGCATGAAGTGCTTGAACTGCAACATAAGCCATCAATGGCAAACTACAGAGATATTTAATAACAGCTCAAGGAGATTAAATTTTGAGGTATTGCTGTAGATTTCACCATGTGCTTTGATATTTGACAAGATAGCAGCATGCAACACAGATTAAAGAAAAGAAACAAATATTTTAGATCTTTTGCTCAAAGGTGGCGTACATTGGCCGCCCAAGTTTGACCTCCATTCGATGATAAAGAGATGGTGGAACTGCTCATCAATACCCTTCCTACTGACTTTTATAATAGGATGATCGGATTAGATTGTGAAAACTTCTCTCGCTTGGTTGCCGTGGGTGAAAGAATTGAGGGAGTCATACATGATAGCCGTATAACTGAGGGATCAAGCCGAAAGTTCACCAATAGGAAGGAGAAAGAAACTGAGGTAGCCTATGTACAAGCTCTAGTCAGGCCAAAGCCATTTGCAAGTGCACAAAGTTCCTCTGCATCACGTGGGAAATATCAAATTTATGAGCCAGCAAAATCGACTCCAAGGCAGTATACCCCTCTGCTTAGGCCACTATCCCAAGTTGTTGCCCATGCTGCTGGAAAGAAGGTTGGTGGCTAAAGAAATCCCTCGTGACAACCTTAGGAAGTTTTTCGGGTTCAACTTAGCAAAATCATGCGAGTACCATATGGGAGAAAAAGGCTATGCTGTAGACAATAGCATTACGTTGAAAATCAAAGTGCAAAACTTACTTGACAAAGGGATTTTATTATTTAGAGAGCAACCCAATGTTCAACAAAACCCTTTACCTACTCATGTTGAAGATGTGAACGTGATATTTGGTGAGGAAGACTGGAAGGGTCAAACAGGCGAAACTGATGTACATGAGTTGCACGACGGTGTGGAGAGTCCTTTTGGAGAATATGTTGTGGCTATGATCACACCAGTTATTGTTAACTTATTCGCTGAAGAGAACCAATGGGATTATGACGAGAATCAAACCGAGCACATGGTCATCGATTTGGCGATGGAAGAGTTTGCAAGCTTAGAGATAGAATGGGATGAATTGCAGCCTGTTGTGATTGAGCTACCACCTTTCGACCAAGAGGAGAGTCCGAAGAAACTCTTGGCCAATTTTAGTACGAAAGCGGTCCCATGGGACTATGGGACTGAGGAAGTGGATGCTGTCACCCGATCGGGTCGTTGTTATGCGCCTGCAGAAGCTATTGAGAAGAAAACCGTCACCGATGAAGAGCCCAAGCAGTTTTTGGCTATGATCAAAACTAGTGAATTCAATGTGATAGAACAGTTGAGGAAAATGCTAGCCCAAATATCACTTCTAGAATTGTTTAAAACTTCCGAAAAACATAAGGATGCACTGTTGAGAGTTTTAAATGAAATTTATGTGCTTGAAAATATTGGCGACAAGCAACTGGAGGAATTCATCGGATCCATTCTATTGATGGACCAAATCTCATTTTCAGATGAGGATCTTCCTCAGGAAGGCACTGACCATAATAAAGCTTTACTCATCTCAACCAAGTGTCGTGATATGATAGTACCTCGCATATTGCTCGATAATGGATCCGTGCTGAATATTTGTTCACTGGCTACTCTCCATCGCCTCGGGGTGAGCGAGGAGGAAATCACGGCGTCTCAATCTACTGTTCGAGCCTTTGATGATGTGAGAAAGGAGTCAATAGGGGAGATCGAACTTAAATTACTAATTGGTCCAGTTCCATTCACAATAAAATTTCAAGTGCTTGATATCCCTAGTGCTTTCAATTTCCTTTTGGGTTGACCTTGGATCCATGTTGCTATAGCTGTGCCTTCCAGTTTGCATCAAATGGTTCGGTTCATTTCGAAGGGTAAGTTGGTGATAGTGAGCAAACACCAAAAAGACGCTACTGATTTGAGTTGGCTGTGAATGCGGATGAGTTCTTTTTCGAATTCAAGGGTAGATATACTCATGGCGAATAGAGTTTCAAACTTGTTTTTCGCAAGGTAGAACTCTTGCTTCACTTGTTGCAGACATCTCATGCACCTGCACAAAAAGCAGGAAACCGGGTTCAGAGCATTTAGGATATTTCCTCAATTTTTATGTTCAATTGTAATGTCCTGTGAATCTTCTACATGAAACAACGAAACATGAAACTTGGAAACACAAGATCCAACAAACTCACCCTCCGAGGTTTTGGTCTTCGCAGAAGTTGCGGAACACAACGCAGGCATTTTTAACTCTCTGTGCACCTATGCTGCAAATTTGGAAGAAACAATTAGTTTGTATACTCTGAAAAATTGAGTTTTCATTGTTTGTCTTAGTTGAAAATAGTGGGATTGAGTATTTGTTCAATTTATTTTTTTAAAGGAAATTATGGTGCACCTGGAGCTGCTACCCTTCAACTGGTGAACATGGGCATCAACTTTTTTGAAGTCCACATCTAGCTGCTCCCTGTGCAGAGATGACAAAATGAGAAGTAACATCAGAGAAACCCCATAGCCAAAGGCCAAAACAAATAATAACCCAACAACGTTAGTCTCCCCAAATCAGGTAAAAATCAAGAAATTTCTCATTACAGAGCTGAGGTCAGATCATTGAACAGCTTCTTAGAATCTTGAAAGAAGAGGGACAGAACTTCCACAACAAAATCAGGGTTGCTATCATCCTGCCACTGTAGAGCTGCAAAAACCGACCATCCAAGAAACCCTTCCTCTCAACCAAAAACAAAACAATTGTCCTTAAGTCAAGATAAACACAATCAACCAAAACCCAGAAAAAAGAAAAAGAAAAAGGAAATACCAAACCTACTTGAGAATAGCACATAAATTGTCGAGACATATCTCCTGTTTCTTGCAGATGGAGCAGCAAATTGTGGCAGCTGGCAGTTCAATCCCGGCAATGGAAATCGCGAGCTTCTAAGTATTTAAGCCGAACATCAACGTACTGCGTACAGCTGTCATGCCATAGATTACCCAATTTTGCTTGCTTTCCTGGGACCACAAGCTTAAGAAGTAACCATGTTTCTGTGTGGTCACCACCGAGAAAGATCTCTCTCATATGTGTTTGTAGGTTTCCTAAAACAGGAACATATTTCTGTGTAGTCTAGCGTTTTTGGCTATATTTGGGATTTAATTCTATACTTTCTTAAGCTGATGGGCAGTGACGATGACTCACTACATCATGGATTTGGTGTTCAAAATAAGAGCACAACATCTTCCTGATGCAGTTGGAAGGAACGTGTCGGGTATTTTCTTCGTGCCTCGTCATCTCACCATCATCGCTGCAACAGCCCCGTCTCTCAACCGTCCACCAAACTCCTGAGTTGCACATAAATCGCACGTGAGTCGCACGTGAGTGGCCCGTGAGTGGCCCGTGAGTCGCCCGCCCGTGAGTCGCCCGTGAGTCGCCCGTGAGTTGCACGTGAGTGAGTCGCTCGTGAGTCACACGTGAGTCGCACGTGAGTCGCACGTGAGTAGCTCGTGAGTTGCACGTGACTCGCTCGTCAGTCGCACATGAGTCGCTCGTGAATCCAAATCGAGAGTCGAGTGAGTCCAAATCGAGAGTCTTATCCCCCCCTCTGGTTTGTCTCCTCGGTTTTAGCCTTTCAATTGAACGATGTCTCTGCTTATTTTCTAGGAGTGTGCTTCGAAAGCATAGATTTTGCCGGTTCCATGTCAATGCAAAACGATGTCGTTTTGGCTGATTTTTCGCATGCTCAATTTCCGGCGAGCTACGTAAGCAATTTATATTATTAAAATAAGCCACGTCGGATTTCCGATAGCCTTCGCCGAAGTTGGCACTTAAGTGATCCAATTTTCAAAAAAAGTGACACTTAAGAGTCACTTTTGGCGCTTAAGTATCCACTCGTGCCAAGTTTTGACACTTGGGCTGTACTTATGCCTATTTATAGCTTCTCTAATCTGATCTGTTCTAGCAGTTATTCTACCTACCCCCAAGAGATCTTCCAATTTAAAAGCTCATTGGTCAATGATGCAGCTTGCATTCTCTCGCCTAACTTGGACTTGCATCAGTCACCCCCTACACTCCAATCTTCGAATAGGCAAGGAACAGCAGGCATGGAGGTGGGTCAGATGCAGAGGAGGTTCGTAGAGTTCACCAAATCATTGTTTATGGAGGTAAAACGTTCAAATCTGTAAAATTTATGTGCTATTCTCAAGTAGGTTTGGTATTTCCTTTCTCTTTTTGTTTTTTCTGGGTTTTGGTTGATTGTGTTTATTTTGACTTTGGGACAATTGTTTTGTTTTTGCTTGAGAGGAAGGGTTTCTTGGATGGTCGGTTTTTGCAACTCCGCGGCAAGATGACAACAACCCTGATTTTGTTGTGGAAGTTGTGTCCCTCTTCTTTCAAGATTCTAAGAAGCTGCTCAATCATCTGACCTCGGCTCTGTAATGAGAAATTTCTTGATTTTTACCTGATTTGGGGAGACTAACGTTGTTGGTTTATTATTTGTTATGGCCTTTGGCTATGGGGTTTCTCTGATGTTACTTCTCATTTTGTCATCTCTGCACAGGGAGCAGCAAGATGTGGACTTCAAAAAAGTTGATGCCCATGTTCACTAGTTGAAGGGTAGCAGCTCCAGGTGCACCAGAATTTCCTTTAAAAAAATAAATTGAACAAATACTCAATCCCACTATTTTCAACTAAGACAGACAACAAAAACTCAATTTTTCAGAGTATACAAACTAATTGTTTCTTCTAAATTTGCAGCATAGGTGCACACAAAGTTAAAAATGCCTGCGTTGTGTTCTGCAACTTTTGCGAAGACCAAAACCTCGGAGGGTGAGTTTGTTGGATCTTGTGTTTCCGAGTTTCATGTAGAAAATTCACAGGACATTAGAATTGGACATAAAAATTGAGGAAAGATCCTAAATGCTCTGAACCCGGTTTCCTGCTTTTTGTGCAAGTGCATGAGATGTCAGCAACAAGTGAAGCAAAAGTTTTACCGTCATCTCACCCTCATCGCTGCAATAGCCCCGTCTCTCAACCGTCGACCAAACTCCTGAGATGTACATAAATCGCATGTGAGTCGCTCGTGAGTCGCACGTGAGTCTCTCGTGAGTCGCACGTGAGTCTCGTGAGTCGCACGTGAGTCGCTCGTGAGTCGCACGTGAGTCGCTCGTGAGTCGCACGTGAATAGCACGTGAGTCGCACATGAGTCGCTTGTGAGTCGCACGTGAGTCGCTCGTCAGTCGCACGTTAGTCGCTCGTGAGTCGCACGTGAGTCACTCGTGAGTCCAAATCTAGAGTCTTACCCCCCGCTCTGGTTTGTCGCACGTGGGTCGCACGTGAGGCGCTCGTGAATCGCTCATGAGTCGCACATGAGTCACTCGTGAGTCGCACGTGAGTCACTCGTGAGTCCAAATCGAGTCTTATCCCCCCGCTCTGGTTTGTCTCCTCAATTTTAGCCTTTCGATCGAACGATGTCTCTGCTTCTTTTCTAGGAGTGTGCTTAGAAAGCACAGATTTTGCCGGTTCCACGTCAGCGCAAAACGACGTCGTTTCAGCTGATTTTTTGCCGACTCAGTTTCCGGCGAGCCACGTAAGCAATTTATATTATTAAAATAAGCCACGTCAGATTTCCGACGGCCTTCGCCGAAGTGGGAACTTAAGTGATCCAATTTTCAAAAAAAGTGACACTTAAGTGTACATTTTGTAACTTTTGGCACTTAAGTGTCCCCTCGTGTCAAGTTTTGACACTTAGGCTATACTTATGCCTATTTATAGCTTCTCTAATTTGATCTGTTCTCGCAGTTATTCTACCTACCCCACAAGATCTTCCAATTTAAAAGCTCATTGGTCATTGATGCAGCTCGCATTCTCTTGCCTAACCTGGGCTTGCATCAGTCACC
This sequence comes from Corymbia calophylla, assembly GCA_014182845.1. NCBI lineage: Eukaryota > Viridiplantae > Streptophyta > Magnoliopsida > Myrtales > Myrtaceae > Corymbia > Corymbia calophylla. The sequence continues at coordinate 10,785,700 of CM024695.1, forward strand.
CCCTACACTCCAATCTTCGAACAAGCAAGGAACAGCAGGCATGGAGGTGGGTTAGATGTAGAGGAGGTTCGTAGAGTTCACCAAATCATTGTTTATGGAGGTAAAACGTTCAAATCTGTAAAATTTATGTGCTATTCTCAAGTAGGTTTCGCATTTCCTTTCTCTTTTTTTTTTTTTTTTTTTCTGGGTTTTGGTTGATTGTGGTTATCCTGACTTTGGGACAATTTCTTTGTTTTTGCTTGATTCTTGGATGGTCGGTTTTTGCAACTCCGCGGCAGGATGATAGCAACCCTGATTTTGTTGTGGAAGTTGTGTCCCTCTTCTTTCAAGATTCTAAGAAGCTGCTCAATCATCTGACCTCGGCTCTGTAATGAGAAATTTCTTGATTTTTACCTTATTTGGGGAGACTAACGTTGTTGGTTTATTATTTGTTATGGCCTTTGGCTATGGGGTTTCTCCGATGTTACTTCTCATTTTGTCATCTCTACACAGGGAGCAGCAAGATGTGGACTTCAAAAAAGTTGATCCCCATGATCACCAGTTGAAGGGTAGCAGCTCCAGGTGCACCATAATTTCCTTTAAAAAAATAAATTGAACAAATACTCAATCCCACTATTTTCAACTAAGACAGACAACGAAAACTCAATTTTTTAGAGTGTACAAACTAATTGTTTCTTCTAAATTTGCAGCATAGGTGCACAAAGAGTTAAAAATGCCTGCGTTGTGTTCTGCAACTTCTGCGAAGACCAAAACCTCGGAGGGTGAGTTTGTTGGATCTTATGTTTCCGAGTTTCATGTTTCGTTGTTTCATGTTGAAAATTCACAGGACATTAGAATTGGACATAAAAATTGAGGGAAGATCCTAAATGCTCTGAACCCGGTTTCCTGCTTTTTGTGCAGGTGCATGAAATGTCAGCAACAAGTGAAGCAAGAGTTCTACCGTCATCTCACCCTCATCGCTGCAATAGCCCCGTCTCTCAACCGTCAACCAAACTCCTGAGTTGCACATAAATCGCACGTGAGTCGCTCGTGAGTCACACGTGAGTCGCATGTGAGTCGCACGTGAGTCGCACATAAGTCGCTTGTAAATCGCACGTGAGTCGCTGGTGAGTCGCACGTGAGTCTCTCGTGAGTCGCACGTGAGTCTCTCGTGAGTCGCACGTGAGTCGCACGTGAGTCTCTCGTGAGTCGCACATGAGTCGCTCGTGAGTCACACGGGAGTCGCTCGTGAGTCCAAATCTAGAGTCTTATCACCCCGCTCTGGTTTGTTGCACGTGGGTCACACGTGGGTCGCACGTGAATCGCTCGTGAGTCGCTCGTGAGTCGCATGTGAGTCACTCATGAGTCGCACGTGAGTCGCTCGTGAGTCGCACGTGAGTCACTCGTGAGTCCAAATCGAGAGTCTTATCACCCCGCTCTGGTTTGTCTCCTCGATTTTAGCCTTTCGATCGAACGATGTCTCTGCTTGTTTTCTAAGAGTGTGCTTAGAAAGCACAGATTTTGCCAGTTCCACGTCAACGCAAAACGACGTTGTTTTGGCTGATTTTTCTCCGACTCAGTTTCCGACGAGCCACATAAGCAATTTATATTATTAAAATAAGCCACGTCAGATTTCCGACGGCCTTCGCCGAAGTGGGAACTTAAGTGATCCAATTTTCAAAAACAGTGACACTAAAGTGTACCTTTTGTAACTTTTGGCACTTAAGTGTCCCCTCGTGCCAAGTTTTGACACTTGGGCTGTACTTATACCTATTTATAGCTTCTCTAATTTGATATGTTCTAGCAGTTATTCTACCTACCCCACAAGATCTTCCAATTTAACTCATTGGTCACTGATGCAGCTCGCATTCTCTCGCCTAACCTGGGCTTGCATCAGTCACCCCCTACACTCCAATCTTCGAATAGGCAAGGAACAGCAGGCATGGAGGTGGGTCAGATGCAGAGGAGGTTCGTAGAGTTCACCAAATCATTGTTTATGGAGGTAAAACGTTCAAATCTATAAAATTTATGTGCTATTCTCAAGTAGATTTGGCATTTCCTCTCTCTTTTTGTTTTTTCTGGGTTTTGGTTGATTGTGGTTATCCTGATGTTGGGACAATTTCTATGTTTTTGCTTGAGAGGAAGGGTTTCTTGGATGGTCGGTTTTTGCAACTCCACGGCAGGATGACAACAACCCTGATTATGCTGTGGAAGTTGTGTCCCTCTTCTTTCAAGATTCTAAGAAGCTGCTCAATCATCTGACCTCGGCTCTGTAATGAGAAATTTCTTGATTTTTACCTTATTTGGGGAGACTAACGTTGTTGGTTTATTATTTGTTATGGCCTTTGGCTATGGGGTTTCTCTCGATGTTACTTCTCATTTTGTCATCTCTGCACAGGGAGCAGCAAGATGTGGACTTCAAAAAAGCTGATGCCCATGTTCACCGGTTGAAGGGTAGCAGCTCCGGTGCACCAGAATTTCCTTTAAAAATAAATTGAACAAATACTCAATCCCACTATTTTCAACTAAGACAGACAACGAAAACTCAATTTTCAGAGTATACAAACTAATTGTTTCTTCTAAATTTGCAGCATAGGTGCACAAAGAGTTAAAAATGCCTGCGTTGTGTTCTGCAACTTCTGCAAAGACCAAAACCTTGGAGGGTGAGTTTGTTGGATCTTGTGTTTCCGAGTTTCATGTTTTGTTGTTTCATGTTGAAAATTCACAGGACATTAGAATTGGACATAAAAATTGAGGAAAGATCCTAAATGCTCTAAACCCGGTTTCCTGCTTTTTGTGCAGGTGCATGAGATGTCAGCAACAAGTGAAGCAAGAGTTCTACCGTCATCTCACCCTCATCGCTGCAATAGTCCCGTCTCTCAACCGTCGACCAAACTCCTGAGTTGCACATAAGTCGCACGTGAGTCGCTCGTGAGTCGCACGTGAGTCGCACGTGAGTATCTCGTGAGTCGCACGTGAGTCGCACGTGAGTCGCTCGTGAGTCGCACGGGAATCGCTCATGAGTCGCTCATGAATAGCACGTGAGTCACACATGAGTCGCTCGTCAGTCGCACGTGAGTCGCTCGTCAGTCGCACATCAATCGCTCGTGAGTCGCACGTGTGTCACTCGTGAATCCAAATCTAGAGTCTTATCCCCCCGCTTTGGTTTGTTGCACGTGGGTCGCACGTGGGTTGCACGTGCGTCGCACGTGAGTCGCACGTGAGTCACTCATGAGACTCACGTGAGTCGCGCATGAGTCGCACGTGAGTCACTCGTGAGTCCAAATCGAGAGTCTTATCACCCCGCTCTGGTTTGTCTCCTCGATTTTAGCCTTTCGATCGAACGATGTCTCTGCTTGTTTTCTAAGAGTGTGCTTAGAAAGCACAGATTTTGCCACTCCACGTCAACGCAAAACGACGTTGTTTTGGCTGATTTTTCTCCGACTCGCTTTCCGGCGAGCCACATAAGCAATTTATATTATTAAAATAAGCCACGTCAGATTTCCGACGGCCTTCGCCGAAGTTGGAACTTAAGTGATCCAATTTTCAAAAAAAGTGACACTAAAGTGTACCTTTTGTAACTTTTGGCACTTAAGTGTCCCCTCGTGCCAAGTTTTGACACTTGGGCTGTACTTATGCCTATTTATAGCTTCTCTAATCTGATATGTTCTAGCAGTTATTCTACCTACCCCACAAGATCTTCCAATTTAAAAGCTCATTGGTCACTGATGCAGCTCGCATTCTCTCGCCTAACCTGGGCTTGCATCAGTCACCCCCTACACTCCAATCTTCGAACAGGCAAGGAACAATAGGCATGGAGGTGGGTCAGATGCAGAGGAGGTTCGTAGAGTTCACCAAATCATTGTTTGTGGAGGTAAAACGTTCAAATCTGTAAAATTTATGTGCTATTCTCAAGTAGGTTTGGCATTTCCTTTCTCTTTTTGTTTTTTCTGGGTTTTGGTTGATTGTGGTTATCCTGATGTTGGGACAATTTCTTTGTTTTTGCTTGAGAGGAAGGGTTTCTTGGATGGTCGGTTTTTGCAACTCCGCAGCAGGATGATAGCAACCTTGATTTTGATGTGGAAGTTGTGTCCCTCTTCTTTCAAGATTCTAAGAAGCTGCTCAATCATCTGACCTCGGCTCTGTAATGACAAATTTCTTGATTTTTACCTGATTTGGGGAGACTAACATTGTTGGTTTATTATTTGTTATGGCCTTTGGCTATGGGGTTTCTCCGATGTTACTTCTCATTTTGTCATCTCTGCACGGGGAGCAGCAAGATGTGGACTTCAAAAACGTTGATGCCCATGTTCACCGTTGAAGGGTAGCAGCTCCGGGTGCACCAGAATTTCCTTTAAAAAATAAATTGAACAAATACTCAATCCCACTATTTTCAACTAAGACAGACAACGAAAACTCAATTTTTCAGAGTATACAAACTAATTGTTTCTTCTAAATTTGCAGCATAGGTGCACAAAGAGTTAAAAATGCCTGCGTTGTGTTCTGCAACTTCTACGAAGACCAAAACCTTGGAGGGTGAGTTTGTTGGATCGTGTTTTTCCGAGTTTCATGTTTCGTTGTTTCATGTTGAAAATTCACAAGACATTAGAATTGGACATAAAAATTGAGGAAAGATCCTAAATGCTCAACCCGGTTTCCTGCTTTTTGTGCGGTGTGCATGAGATGTCAGGCAACAAGTGATGCAAGAGTTCTACCTTGCGAAAAACACGTTTGAAACTCTGTTCACCGTGAGTTTATCTACCCTTGAATTCGAAAAACAACTCATCCACATTCACAGCAAACTCAAATCAATAGCTTCTTTTCGGTGTTTGCTCACTGCTTAAATTGTCGAGACATATCTCCTGTTTACCGCAGATGGAGCGGCAAATTGTGGCAGCTAGCGATTCAATTCTGGCAATGGAAATCACGAGCTTCTAAGTATTTAAGCCGAACATCAACGTACTGCGTACAGCTGTCATGCCGTAGATTACCCGATTTTGCGTGCTTGCTTGGGACCATAAGCTTAAGAAGTAACCATGTTTCTGTGTGGTCACCATCGAGAAAGATCTCTCTCATATGTGTTTGTAGGTTTCCTAAAACAAGAACTTATTTCTGTGTAATCTAACGTTTTTTGCTATATTTATGATTTAATTCTATACTTTCTTAAGCAGATGGGCAAGTGACGATGACTCACTACATCATAGATTTGGTGTTCAAAATAAGAGCACAACATCTTCTTGATGCAGTTGGAAGGAACGTGTCGGGTATTTTCTTCATGCCTCGTCATCTCACCCTCATCGCTGCAACAGCCACGTCTCTCAACCGTCGACCAAACTCCTGAGTTGCACATAAATCGCACGTGAGTCGCCCGTCAGTCGCCCGTGAGTCGCACGCTAGTCGCACGTGAGTCGCACGTCAGTCGCACGTGAGTCGCTCCTAAGTCGCTCCTAAGTCGCACGTGAGTCGCTCGTGAGTCGCACGTGAATCGCACGTGAGTCGCATGTGAGTCGCACATGAGTAGCTCTTGAGTGGCTCGTCAGTCGCACGTGAGTCGCTCGTGACTCCAAATCGAGAGTCAAGCGAGTCCAAATCGAGAGTCTTATCCCCCCCCCCCACTCTGGTTTGTCTCCTCGGTTTTAGCCTTTCAATCGAACGATCTCTCTGCTTCTTTTCTAGGAGTGTGCTTCAAAAGCAAAAATTTTGCCGGTTCCACGTCAGTTCCAAACAACGTCGTTTTGGCTGATTTTTCGCCGACTCAATTTCTGGCGAGCCACGTAAGCAATTTATATTATTAAAATAAGCCACGTCGGATTTCCGACGGCCTTCGCCGAAGTTGGAACTTAAGTAATCCAATTTTCAAAAAAAGTGACACTAAAGTGTACATTTTGTAACTTTTGGCACTTAAGTGTCCCCTCGTGCCATGTTTTGACACTTGAGCTGTACTTATGCCTATTTATAGCTTCTCTAATCTGATCTGGTCTAGCTGTTATTCTACCTACCCCACAAGATCTTCCAATTTAAATGCTCATTCATCATTGATGCAGCTCGCATTCTCTTGCCTAACCTGGGCTCGCATCAGTCACCCCCTACACCAATCTTCGAACAAGCATGGATGTGGGTCAGATGCAGAGGAGGTTCGTAGAGTTCACCAAATCATTGTTTATGGAGGTAAAACATTCAAATTTGTAAAATTTATGTGCTATTCTCAAGTAGGTTTGGTATTTCCTTTCTCTTTTTGTTTTTTCTTGGTTTTAGTTGATTGTGTTTATCTTGACTTTGGGACAATTGTTTTGTTTTTGGTTGAGAGGAAGGGTTTCTTGGATGGTCGGTTTTTGCAGCTCCGCGGCAGGATGACAGTAACCCTGATTTTGTTGTGGAAGTCGTGTCCCTCTTCTTTCAAGATTCTAAGAAGCTGCTCAATGATCTGACCTCGGCTCTATAATGATAGATTTCTTGATTTTTACCTGATTTGGGAGACTAACATTGTTGGTTTATTATTTGTTATGGCCTTTGGCTATGGGGTTTCTTTGATGTTACTTCTCATTTTGTCATCTCTACACAGGGAGCAGCAAGATGTGGACTTCAAAAAAGTAGATGCCCATGTTCACCAGTTGAAGGGTAGTAGCTCCAGGCGCACCAGAATTTCCTTTAAAAAATAAATTCAACAAATACTCAATCCCACTATTTTCAACAAAGACAGACAACGAAAACTCAATTTTTCAGAGTATACAAACTGATTGTTTCTTCTAAATTTGCAGCATAGGTGCACAAAGAGTTAAAAATGCCTGCGTTGTGTTCTGACACTTTTGCGAAGACCAAAACCTCGGTTGGTGAGTTTGTTGGATCTTGTGTTTCCAAGTTTCATGTTTCGTTGTTTCATGTAGAAAATTCACAGGACATTAGAATTAGACATAAAAATTGAGGAAAGATCATAAATGCTCTGAACCCGGTTTCTTGCTTTTTGTGCAGGTGCATGAGATGTCTGCAACAAGCGAAGCAAGAGTTCTACCTTGCGAAAAACAAGTTTGAAACTCAGTTCACCGTGAGTATATCTACCCTTCAATTCGAAAAACAACTCATCCGCATTCACAACAAACTGAAATCAGAAGCGTCTTTTCGGTGTTTGTTCACTGCTTAAATTGTCGAGACATATCTCCTGTTTACCGCAGATGGAGAGGCAAATTGTGGCAGCTGGCGATTCAATCCCGGCAATGGAAATCACGAGCTTCTAAGTATTTAAGCCGAACATCAACGTACTGGGTACAGCTGTCATGCCGTAGATTACCCGATTTTGCGTGCTTGCTTGGGACCAAAAGCTTAAGAAGTAACCATGTTTCTGTGTGGTCACCACCGAGAAAGATCTCTCTCATATGTGTTTGTAGGTTTCCTAAAACAGGAACATATTTCTGTGTAATCTAGCGTTTTTGGCTATATTTGGGATTTAATTCTATACTTTCTTAAGCTGAGGGCAGTGATGATGACTCACTACATCATAGATTTGGTGTTCAAAATAAGAGCACGACATCTTCTTGATGCAGTTGGAAGGAATGTGTCGGGTATTTTCTTCATGCCTCGTCATCTCACCATCATCGCTACAACAGCCCCGTCTCTCAACCGTCGACCAAACTCCTGAGTTGCACATAAATAGCACGTGAGTCGCTCGTGAGTCGCTCGTGAGTCGCTCGTGAGTCGCACGTGGGTCGCACGTGAGTCGCACGTGAGTCCCTCGTGAGTCGCACGTGAGTCCCTCGTGAGTCGTACGTGAGTCGTTCGTCAGTGGCACGTGAGTGGCACGTGAGTCGCACATCGTGCGTCGCACGTGGGTCGCTCATGGGTCGCACGTGAGTCGCTCGTGGGTCGCACGTGAGTCGCTCCTGGGTCGCACGTGAGTCGCTCCTGGGTCGCACGTGAGTCGCTCCTGGGTCGCACGTGAGTCGCTCCTGAGTCGCACGTGAGTCGCTCCTGAGTCGCACGTGAGTCGCTCCTGAGTCGCTCGTGAGTCTTATCCCCCCGCTCTGGTTTGTCTCCTCAGTTTTAGCCTTTCGATCGAACGATGTCTCTGCTTGTTTTCTAGGAGTGTGCTTAGAAAGCACATATTTTGCCGGTTCCACGTCAGCGCAAAACGACGTCGTTTTTAGGGGTGAGCACGGTTCCCGGGTAGAACCGAGAACCGGAAAACCGAACCAGAGGTTCCGGTTCGGTTCCCGGTTCTAGGGAGACCGGTTCCGGTTCCCGGTTCCTCATTTTCCAGAACCGCCGGTTTCGGTTCCGGTTCCCGGTTCCATTAGGAACCGGAACCGGAACCGAAATCGGAACCGGTCCTGTCCGGTCTCCCTCCTTCCCCAAAAAAGCCCTAATTTCTATCCCATCCCCAATTCCATCATCGTTTCGTCGGCTCCTCCACCATCAGACAGAAATTGGGGAACCTGGAACTAGGGGTGAGCGATTTGACGCCGCGAGAAGAGCACCGCCAGCGAAGCGATTGTCACCGCGAAGCGATCGACGCTGCGAGGATCAATGCGATCGATCGCAAGGAAAGCTTCGCGCCTGTAAAACTGTGGAGGATCTTTGCGATTTCCGGCGAGCACGATGAGTTTCCTCTTCGGCCAAAGGAAAACTCCTGCAGGTTGTTGCGCAGTTTTTCTTTCTTTGCTCTTCTTGTTGTCGATTATGTGTAGAAGTCACTGCAAGAGGATGAATGCATTCATCCATTCGGGCTCGACCATTTTCCTTTTCCTTTCCCATTTTCTCTTCTCTCTTGCTTTTTCAAAGGAGTTGACGTCGCTGTCCTCGGCGTAACCCGACCGTTTGGAAATCATTTCTCATGTTGGTGGGTGTGCGAGGGAGATCTTGATCTCTTGTCGAATGACAGCTGGGTTGGCGGAAGATGTCGTCTGAGGCCGAGACCGGTTCGAAGTCGAGCTCGGACCCCTCGGAGGGTTGCTGCTCTTCCTCTCCGGCGCCGGCTCCAGCTTGACGGAGCTGAAGCTGTACCAAGCCTTCATCTTCTCCGTCCCCATCGTCTTCACCTTCGTCCTTCTCTTCTCCTTCTACATGTTCTACCTCCGCCGCCGGCGGGCCGATTGGGTCTCTCTTCGCATGCGCGCTCCTTTACCGATCGACGGGCACGGCGCCGACGTCCCCGTAAGAGAGGCCGATGGGTCCCGCTATCTTTCCCTAAGTTTGGATCTTGCTCTGATATTGTTGCTGATTGGTCGATTTCTCGTTGGCAGCCTGAAGTGGGTTTGACGAATGAACTGAGAGAGATGCTTCCCGTCATTGTGTATAAAGAGAGCTTCTCGGTCAATGACTCCCAGTGAGTAACATCATGCACCGGCCTTTTGCATCGTGTTTGCGGGACCTCGTGTGGCCTGGCTTAGTGTAATGTTGCCTTGCTTGTTGCTTTGTCTCCGGATGTTTGAATCGCTTTCCTCGTCTCTTCTCTCTTGTTGAAATGACTTCTAGAGGCTCCTGGCGTGGCTCATGATGAGTAGAGTTTAATTTGTCGTAGCTGATTCAACTGGACATAGATGGTGTACATTTGAACCTTTTTTTTTATCATTCTTGATGGGGTAATTTCGATATTCTCAGCATTATAACTCACTCGAAATGGTGGAGATTGTGTTGGCTTGTTTTGTTGGTCATCTTAACCACTTTGAGCAATTCTCTATCATCTTATCTTTTGCCCAACAGGTGTTCAACGTACAACAATAAATAAGAAGAAAACTATGCACATTCAACATGTATATTAGTGGCGGAAACAAGATTTCTGGACTTTAGAAAGGTTGACTTTGGGTTTAAGTCCTGTTATCTAGCTTTAGCAAGGGAGGAACTTGATTATGGTGGAACAGAACTACGGGAAACCTATTAGACAAAAGTTAAGTGGGGACCTTTAGGTGGGAAGTGAAGTGATGGAGTATCATATCCACCAGAGTTCAAAGTAGATAAACTTTATTATTGGTGGTTTTCTTTTTTTGGTACTGGATGGAGGAGTAAAGTTATCGCCGGCGATCAATGAAGCAATCGAGCAGTCGGAGATTGCTGTCGTGGTTGTCTCTCAGAATTTCCATTCCTCACCATGGTGCCTCAACGAGCTGGTGAAGATCCTAGAATGCCAAAAAAAGTGGCGTCTTATCGTGTTGCTCATTTTTTGGGCATTGACCTGAGAGAGCTACGAGAGCAGCCCAGACTTTTCCCGGAGAATATTGGCCGAGGCGAGAAGGGTTTCGAGCAGGAGAAGCCCCACCAGATCCGAGGGTGGAAAGATGCTTTGCGAGCACTTGGCATGATCAATGGCTGGCCTTTGTTAGTAGCGGGTACTAAACCCTTTCCTTTTCGAGCTCTATCTTCTTCTAAGTGTACTTTTTCTTGAGAATTGATGAAGGGAGTTACTCGGTTTGTGCGGAGAACACAAAACTTACTTCTAAAGGCAGCATGTTCTGTCATTAGGAATTAATAATTGGAAATGTGGAATCTCTTTCCTTGGATGTTGGTATATCTCGCATGAGGCAACGTTAATGTAGTTATTTGCCAGAGTCTATAATTTCTAAAATACTAATTCAAGTTGGTGATACAAAGCAAAGTGATCATTATTAGGTTAAGCCTTTCTCCATCTAGTTATAGATAAAATTTATATGTTCCTCTCTTAATAGTAGAATGCATTACTAGTTTAAACATCGAAGTAAAACTTGCACATTATTTCTTAAACTAGTTTTAGAAAAAAGAACATGTTGGAACCTGGAACCGACCCCGGAACCTGTAATAGGGTAGGTTCCAGGTTCCAGGTTCCGACGGGTAGGTTCCAGGTTCCAAAAAATGAGGAACCTGTACCCGAGGGTAGGTTCCAGGTTCCGGGCGGAACCTGTTAGGAACCTGGAACCGCTCACCCCTAGTCGTTTTGGCTGATTTTTCGCCGACTCAGTTTCCGGCGAGCCACGTAAGCAATTTATATTATTAAAATAAGCCACTTCAGATTTCCGACAGCCTTCGCCGAAGTTGGAACTTAAGTGATCCAATTTTCAAAAAAAGTGACACTTAAGTATACCTTTTGTAACTTTTGACACTTAAGTGTCCACTCGTGCCAAGTTTTGACACTTGGACCGTACTTATGCTTATTTATAGCTTCTCTAATCTGATCTGTTCTAGCAGTTATTCTACCTACCCCACAAGATCTTCCAATTTAAAAGCTCATTGGTCACTGATGCAGCTCGCATTCTCTCGCCTAACCTAGGCTTGCATCAATCACCCCCTACACTCCAATCTTCGAACAGGCAAGGAACAAGCAGGGCATGGAGGTGGGTCGATGCAAAGGAGGTTCGTAGAGTTCACCAAATCATTGTTTGTGGAGGTGAAACGTTCAAATCTGTAAAATTTATGTGCTAGTCTCAAGTAGGTTTGGTATTTCCTTTCTCTTTTTCTTTTTTCTGGGTTTTGGTTGATTGTGGTTATCCTGACTTTGGGACAATTGTTTTGTTTTTGCTTGAGAGGAAGGGTTTCTTGGATGGTCGGTTTTTGCAGCTCCGTGGCAGGATGACAGTAACCCTGATTTTGTTGTGGAAGTCGTGTCCCTCTTCTTTCAAGATTCTAAGAAGCTGCTCAATGATCTGACCTCGGCTCCGTAATGATGGATTTCTTGATTTTTACCTAATTTGGGGAGACTAACATTGTTGGTTTATTATTTGTTATGGCCTTTGGCTATGGGGTTTCTCTGATGTTACTTCTCATTTTGTCATCTCTGCACAGGGAGCAGCTAGATGTGGACTTCAAAAAAGTTGATGCCCATGTTCACCGCTTGAAGGGTAGCAGCTCTAGGTGCACCAGAATTTCCTTTAAAAAATAAATTGAACAAATACTCGATCCCACTATTTTCAACTAAGACAGACAACAAAAACTCAATTTTTCAAAGTATACAAACTAATTGTTTCTTCTAAATTTGTAGCATATGTGCACAAAGAGTTAAAAATGCCTCTGCGTTGTGTTCTCGCAACTTCGCGAAGACCAAAACCTCGGAGGGTGAGTTTGTTGGATCTTGTGTTTCCGAGTTTCATGTTTCGTTGTTTCATGTAGAAAATTCACAGGACATTAGAATTGGACATAAAAATTGAGGAAAGATCCTAAATGCTCAACCCGGTTTCCGCTTTTTGTGCAGGTGCATGAGATGTTTGCAACAAGTGAAGCAAGAGTTCTACCTTGCGAAAAACAAGTTTGAAACTCTGTTCACCGTGAGTATATCTACCCTTGAATTCAAAAAACAACTCATCCACATTCACCACAAACTAAAATCAGTAGCGTCTTTTCGATTTTTGCTCACTGCTTAAATTGTCGAGACATATCTCCTGTTTACCGCAGATGGAGCGGCAAATTGTGGCAGCTGGTAGTTCAATCCTGACAATGGAAATCATGAGCTTCTAAGTATTTAAGCCGAACATCAACGTACTGCGTACAGCTATCATGCCGTAGATTACCCGATTTTGCGTGCTTGCTTGGGACCATAAGCTTAAGAAGTAACCATGTTTCGTGTGGTCACCACCGAGAAAGATCTCTCTCATATGTGTTTGTAGGTTTCCTAAAACAGGAACATATTTCTGTGTAATCTAGCATTTTTGGCTATATTTGGGATTTAATTCTATTCTTTCTTAAGCTGATGCTTAAGCGGATGGGCAGTGACGATGACTCACTACATCATAGATTTGGTGTTCAAAATAAGAGCACAACATCTTCCTGAAAAATAACCATTAACCTTTTTGGTTCGGTTCGGTTAACCGAACCGAATCAGAATTCTTAATAAAAATTGAATAATTTCTCTTCAATTGAATAAAAATTGAATCAATAGAGGAAATGCCGTGCCATTTGTGGAGTTTTTCCTTGGTTTTTTTTGTCTTTTAATAGATAAGAAAAAGGAAATTGATCCAATACTATGCAAAGAGAAACTATAAGAAGTGGCATAAGATATCATTTGTCATGCTATAGAAAGTAAAAGTTTCTCAATTAATATATCTATTGATTAATTTATCAATACTTAACCATCCAGTTATGTAACTTGACTTGTGTAGTACTCATACGATCCGGAGCCTTGATGAAGAAATAGGCATGTGCTTCAGGTAGTTGACCGTATACAATATTTATATTTTTGTATCTACATGACCTGAATAAGTCACGAGGTTAGCCCGCCAGTCGCCCGCCGCCCGCCCACTGGCCCACCGGCCCGCCGCCCGCCCGTCACCCGCCGGTCGCCCGCCGGCCGCCGGTCACCCACGGCCCGCCCGCCGGTCGCCCACCGCCCGCCCACCCGCCGCCCGCCAGTCGCCGCCCACCGCCCGTCACCCACCACCCACTCGCCGCCCGCCGGTCACCCACCGCCCACCGGTTGCCACCGCCCCCTCATTACCGCTGCCACTCGGGAAAATGAAATTTTTTTTTATTAAACGAATTTCTATTCCAAGATTATAAATTTTTTGTCGTTATCAAACACGTTTTTTGGCTCAAAAACTCATGTAGAAATAGAAATAGAAAAATCTATTTCTCTTCCATAACTCAATTTCTGGCCAGAAATGTTATCATTTGCACCCTATATGTCCAACAGATCAGATTATCAATGGGCTGCAAGATGGAACCTTGTGTAGAATGCTCAAGGAATTGTGTAATTCTTCATGGAAGGAATAAGAACGCATCACCTAATGTTAGCTCCTTTTTCAAGGTCATGATTGGCAGTCAATTTTCTGAGCTTTTGGTATGTTGCCACCCTCTTCTATTTATGACACTGTAACATTTTTTCCCAACTTTTACCTTCTTTACCACTGGTCGGTACAAGCTAATTTCTTCTCTCTTTCATCCTACTGGATAAAGACTTGTAGCTGTTGAAAAGATATTGGTTATCCATGAAAAATCAAATTTTTAAGCTCATGTGCCTTGTGCTGTTTGTAAACTTTGAGAGCTTATACTGCTTGATATTTCATGCCATATTTGCATCTGTCATCTTGTTTAACTTATTTTAGACTTCATGCAATTGCATAGCATAAGTTTATTTATTTTTTGGTTGGGTCGTGACTGAGGACATACACTGGTAATTTAAATACAGCATCGATATTGGTTTCTCATCGAGGAGTTAGCACTATAATTAGTCAGCCTACCGAATTTTATTCTGCCATGCCCTAATCCAGATCATCATTATTGGCAGCTTCACCCTGTGACTTAGTCTGGGCACAGATCTCCAGTGAATGACTTGGTTAAGAGAAACAATAAGAAGTGGAGTTTCCCTTGGTTAACAGACTCTTTTCTGGACTTCACAAACTTTCTGTTTAATGAAACAAGTTCTGTGGATAGAAACTTTATTCAAATATGAAAGTGAAAATTTGAGCACAGCCCTAAGGTCTAACACAGAGACATGTAATTTATCAGAATCCTACCTAGTGGTGTAAACAGTTACTAATAAACTTCTGTTGTGAGCAACTGAGAGAAAAAAAGAAGAAGTTCAATTTGACATTTGCTAACCTGTGAAACAGTAAATTGTTTCTTGAAATTCTTTACTTCTGCATCAAATAAATGCCAGTTAGAAAGGAGTGCATTTGTTTGGTTAGATTGTGAAGGAAATGCCGTGCCATTTTTGGTTTTTTTTGTCTTTTAATAGATAAGAAAAAGGAAATTGATCCAATACTATGCAAAGAGAAACTATAAGAAGTGGCATAAGATATCATTTGTCATGCTATAGAAAGTAAAAGTTTCTCAATTAATATATCTATTGATTAATTTATCAATACTTAACCATCCAGTTATGTAACTTGACTTGTGTAGTACTCATACGATCCGGAGCCTTGATGAAGAAATAGGCATGTGCTTCAGGTAGTTGACCGTATACAATATTTATATTTTTGTATATCTACATGACCTGAATAAGTCACGGCGTTAGCCCGCCGCCCGCCCACCACCTGCCCGCCGCCCGCTAGTCGCCCGCCGCCCGCCCGCCGCCTGCCGGTCGCCCGCCGCCCGCCCGCCGCCCATCGGTGCTTGTGCAATCAAGTTTTTCCTGAAATTTGATCTGGATAGGCATAATCATAGTTTGTTGCTCCGATTTTGTTGTAAGAATGAGCTTTGTTTCACAATAGATGTTTCTTTCAATTGCAATTGCATAGCATAAGTTTATTTATTTTTTGGTTGGGTCGTGAGTGAGGACATACACTGGTAATTTAAATACAACATCGATATTGGTTTCTCATGGAGGAGTTAGCCCTATAATTAGTCAGCCTACCGAATTTTATTCTGCCATGCCCTAATCCAGACCATCATTATTGGCAGCTTCACCCTGTGACTTAGTCTGGGCACAATCATCCTTATAATGGAATTTTCTGAATTTTTTGGAATTTTTGAATATTTTTGAATATTTTTAATATTTTCGAATATTTTTAATATTTTTTAATATTTTTGAATTTTCCAAAATTAAACAAAACAGGCTTTCCAGATTTTTAATATTTTTTGGCTTTTCTTAAAATTTTAAAAAAACATTTATTAATTATTTTTGTATTTTCAAAAACATTTATTAATTATTTTTGTATTTTCAAAAAATTTTAATAAAAACAACTTTCAAATTTTTTTGAATTTTAAGAAAAACATTTTTTTAATTTTTAAGGATTTTCAAATTTTTAAAATATTTGTTAAGATTTTTAATATATTTTTGAATTTTCCGAATTTTTGATTTTTTTTTATATTAAAAAAGGTGATTCGGGCCCGAGTCGGGAGACCCGGCCCTACTCAACCAACCCGGACCCTATCGGTCCGAGCTGGGCTGGTGACCGGGCTGGTGACTGGGCTGGCCGAATGGCCCGGTCAAAAAAAATTTTAACCCAAGGCAGATGGGTCTGTTTTTGGGGTTCTTAGAGATATTCTTCGCGCTATAAAGTTCTCTCCTTTCGCGCTTGATCTTCCATTCTTGGTTTTTGCTAAATATATGGCCTTGGGCGAAAAGGAGCCGTCTTTTTAAACTTGGTGGACTGTGTAGACGTGTGTTTGCTTGAATGCGAGATTTGTGTATTTTAAGAGCATTTGATATAATAGTTTATTCATTTCTTTTACCCTATGACAAGGCCAAATGTATATTGAAGTAGCTTTGCATCCATTTATTATATCTATTATATTTAGGAGCTTTACTTGTTAGAAGGATAAAGGGCCGCTTTAGTTCAAGCATTCCCAGGGGCTTTCGGCCCAAAGCCCTGGAAAAATGCAAACCTATTTGGTTCGGTTTTGGGGGACTTTGGGAAGATGCAATTGCATCTCCAAATATCCTTAAAGTCCCTAGCTCAATGCACCTCCGAGGTGCATTTGCAACTTGCATTTTCGGAATGCATCTTCCCCACGTGGCCGTCGGAGCCGACGACCACCGGCCACCCTCCGGCGACCGTCGGACACCCTCCGGCGGCCAGATTTAGCCACTGGTCAAGCTCTAGCAACTAGATCTGGCCACTGGTCAAGCTCCAGTGGCCAGATCTAGCCACCGGAGGGCCTGCCTGAGGTCGGGCGACCTTAGGCGGGGGTCACCTAGGTTCGCGACCCGTGGCCACCGTGCGATCGCCCGGCGGCGACTTCGGTGGTCGCGCGACCTAGGCGTCACCTGAGGTCACCGCCTTAGGCGGTCGCACAACCCAAGCGCGCCTGAAGTCGCCTGAGGTCGGGTTGTCGCCGGACCTAAGCGGGCTTTTCGGCGGCCAGATTTGGCCACCGGAGGGTGGCCGACGGCTATCCAACGGCCAAAATTGGCCGCCGGAAAATGGATTTTAAAAAAAATAAAAAATTTCGCAAAAGTCCCTTAGCAAAATGTAGTATCACCGAATGGCATTTAGGCCAAAATTATTTCACAATGCAAAATTTACCAAACGGTATTTGCATTTCGGAAAACCCCTTTAGCCCAAAGGTATTAGCATTTCCCCAAGTGCATTTTCCCAAAGCCGAACCAAACGCACCCAAAAACGGAAGCACAAAGAATACACACATATATACACTTCAAAATGTGTAATTTGTCGCTAAAGTTGTTCTTATAAGATTTTTGGAAGTGGATGTTCTAATTTATTTATTTTAGAGCATGATCAGCTGCGATTATATACAATGCGACAAATTAAGGCTCATGCTTATGACATACAATAGGTAATGTTAATCTTATTATATGGGGAGTCGCATTTGTGTTATCTTCTGAGCCTTTTAGAATTCAGCATCTTCTCAATCCTCCAATCGGGAAGTTGATTTTCAAACTGGAAACTGTCGATTATGTAGCTGTGAGAAAAAACATTGTAAGAGAATCGGGAACTTATGCTCTTTGAGAGTTTCATTTGTGCTTCTCCTTGCAAATGGTTTATCATGTTAAAGGAAATGCTTTTTGATGCATAGCGAATGGTAATCATTCTGTTTCTATTTATGGAATAGATTTCTATTCCAGACCTGTTTCTGGAATAGAAATCTGTTTGGTACTTTTTTATTTCTGGAATAGATTTCTATTTCAAAAATAGGTTTGGAATATAATTCAGAAACAAAAAAATTTTATTTTTCTATTTCTAAAATAGAAATCAGAAATTGTTTATCTCTTTCTTACTTCTCACCTGGAGGAATTTATTGTCGTCCATCGCTCACCACTGCTCCCGGCCACCGCTGATTGCCGCCGCGGCCCGTCAATCGCCTGTCGCCCGCCTGCCGGTCGCCGGTCGCTCGCCACCCACCCGCCGGTTGCCGCCCTCCCGCCCGCCCACCACTCGCCGGTCGCTTGCCGCTCGTCGGTCACCCGCCGCCCGCCCGCCGGTCACACACCGCCCACCCGCCGCCCGCCACCCACCCGCCGCCTACTCGCCACCCGCCGGCCGCCCACCGCCACCGCCCCTCTCATTACCGCCGCCACTTGGGAAAATGAATTTTTTTATTATCAAACGACATCACCATTCAGGCTAATCTGGTAAAAGGGTGAGTTACCTTGCAGCTGCAAAATTCGTCAAGTCCTACGAATTCCATCAATTCACCCTGAAATTAACAAGAATAAGCTCAAATTGCAAACTTTTTATGAATGAATTGACAAGAGAGGAACAGAACAAGGTGTAAAATGGAAACCACTGAATGTTGTTAGGAGAGGAACTAATACGAATCAAACTCGGGTCCCTTCTCAAGCTCAGGACGACATCGTCCACTCGAACAATCATCAACCACCAATATCACAAGCTCAACAATTCTTCTACTTACGAAAATAAATATACAGAGAGAAAGAGAGAGAGAGAGAGAGATAAGTCAAAGACTGACCTGGTTGATTTCAGCTGGAGATGCAGAGGAGACCGAGAACTGGAGCCCTAGAAAGGTTGCCACGAAGAAGACGACCGGAGCGATCGCCGGGAATCTTTCCATCCTCCCTGCACAATGAATAGAACGGAACTGCGTCGACCGGAATTTTCGGGAAATGGAATGGTCGTTCAAATTATGGGCCCAACCTTGGCCCAAAGTTGGTGGGGCTTACTCCATTTTCTTTAGTAAAAAGCCCAAAGACGGCGGCCCGTTTTGATCCTTGACAAAGCCCGAGGAAAACATATGACATGCAGCATGACATTTTTGAATATATACGGACGTGGCCCTCTCGGAACACACCTGAAACTTTCTCGCGCGGTCCGATCGATATGCTAAAATATATCTTGATGTGAGAAATTTTATCGTGCCTAACTTATTCCATCAAAGTCAGACGATTGATGTTATTTCTGAACACCGACATATTAAATTTAGTATGAATAGCATCGATTAAGGGTGCGATCAAAGTAAGAAAAATTTACTCTTGCGCCTTTTTAGTTCGCATCCATCACAACATAGTTCTCTCAAGTATAGAAAAGGAAAGAAAAAGGCCAGATGAGAGAGTGATAGTAAAAAAAAAAGGAACTTAAGAAACTTTCGATTCTTATTTAAGAAAAGTGCATTGAAAATTATAAAACTTGTCAACAAAATATAATTTAGTCATAAAACTTTCAAAAAGTACAATTAAGTCATAAAATTTGTCATGAAAGTATAATCGAATCATAAAACTTGTTACGAAGGTGTAATTGAGTTCTAAAACTTATCAGATTGGTTAAATCAAATCATTTCATTGATAACACTTTTTAAAAGTTTTAGAATTCAATTGTACTTTCGTAACAAATTTTAGGATTTAATTATACTTTATTGACAAATTTTACGACTTTTAATGTGCTTTTGCCTTCTAACTTTGTTTGACTAAGTGAATTGAAGTGTTGGGTATGCATAAGTTTAAGAAAAAACAATAATGGTCAAGAGCCAATCGGTACTTTTGTCTCCTTATTCTTTTCTCACGTGCTTAGGTTTTAGTAACCGGCAATTCCAAAGTCGAAGCAAAAGGGAAATCTCAAAAACTAATTCAGTATTGGCATATGATCTACGCGTATCTTTCTCGTAGATTTCATTATAAGGATGATTGTGGCTCACGTTGTATTATTAATTAATGGTTTAATAGTTATTTGAATGTTATAAATAAAATATATTAACTACAAGAAGATGCAACTCCTATGAAAAGATGTAACTCTTACGATATGTGCTATTATTATGGGGAAAAGTGTCATAAAAATTTTAAACATATGACAATGTGTCGATTTAGTCATTAACATTTTGATCTAGTGTTAATTTAATCATTCTAACTAATTTTGGTTAAATATTGCTGACGTGAATGTATGATCACTTTAAGTAATACGATCAACGTTAACATAGACAATTTTTAATAATATTTTAATATTTTTTCAATTTTATTTTTATTTTTCCTTTTTGTTTCCTTCCCTTCCTTCTTCCTTTAGCCAGTGGTTGAACCTCAACAGTTGGTCACAGGTGATAGCAAACAAGGTCTTGGCTCCCCTAGCCCATGGTAAGGCTCGAGCCTCAGGATCTGGGCAAGCCTTGTTAGTGGTTGGTGAGATCCCTTGCCTCTAGCCAATCAACAGGCTTTGGCAATCGGCTAGAGGAAGAAAGAGGAGAAAAAACAGAAGAAAAAAGAGAGAGAGAGAAAGAAAAGGAAAAAAGGAAAGAGCTATACATAAATAAAAACTTCAAAAATATTAAAATATTATTAAATGTCGTCTACATCAGATCGTGCCACATAGGCCACCGAGTATTTACATCAGTAATATTCAACTAAAATTAGCCATAAAAATTGAATTAGCACTGAATGGAAATGTTTAGGATTAAAATTGACATAATTAAAAGGTTTAAGCAAAGTTGACACTAATACAATAGGTTTACGACTTTTTTGATAGTTTTCCCATTCTCATTAGAGATGTAATGCTCATGAAAAAATGTGACACTTATGAAGATGAAATAATTTGATGAAAGGCACCTATTGAATGCACATATTAATAGCATGTATAAAAAGAGTTCAGTCCTCTCTCCATCTAAGACAAAGAAAAGTTATACTCTATCCTCTATTAGATAATCATTTTCTTCTATTTTTCCGACAATCATTTTCTTGAAGTTATTGTTATGTATAAATGTCTGTCTTCATCCCTCTTATTGTAAATAAATCATGAAGACTTAAACAAAAATTTACCTTGAATTTTCACATAAACAATCACATTATCGCTTCCATTCACGAGCAAAAAATCAACATGTGATTGTAAGTAAAGTACATATATATAAAAGACCATGAGATGCAACGTGTTTCGCTACTCAAAACCAACAAATCGATGTTGAATATTCAGCAGTTTTGAAATAAATATTGGAACTTATGACCGCCACGAAAGCCATCATTTTTGTAATGGTTTTGTAACAATCATATAATGGTTTTCCAATGACAGCTATATAATGGTTTTCTAATAGTTTTATAATGTTGTATTTATTTTCTAACGGTTATACAACGGTCATCTTCTTCAATAATTACTGATTCATTAATAATTACTTCTTAATGGCTCTTTCTTTCTTTTACCTATAAATTGTTATTTCGAACATAAGTGGAAAGTGACATCGGTACATCAAAATAATAATATTTTCATTTCCCATTACATACATTTCTTTCTTTTCTTTACTAGGTTATACACACAACGTTGTTCTGTTTCACCGTCCACTAGTTGTCCATCACCTGCAATTAAAGCAGTACTCCCACCATACTCCGCCTTAACAGGCTTTTTTCCTGCATATAGGGGCATGGATTAAGCAAGAACCATTGCGTGGGCCCCCATCGCGTGGGCCCACAGAATCAGCATCAAGTTACGATGGGTTTTCTGAAATCATACCACAGATCTCCAGCTTAGCCATTTTGGTACTCTCCCATATCAAGGAGTCATCTCCACTTGCCTTTGTTTAATAATCCTTGGCCTTTCAACTGAAAGATAAACGAAGTTAACTTTCGCCACTTCACTACATAACAATTGCCTCTCCTGAAGTAAAAGCAAATGCAAACCTTTACAATTGTTATCTTCATCCACCTCCATCCGCTCTCCTTGGACATTTGGTAACACTTCATCTATCCACCATATCAAACAACATAAGAGATTGAACTTCCACTCTGGTCGATTAAGTAAGCATAAGACATAACTTATAGCCTTACCTACAACATTATTAGATGCTTATGTAAAACTGGGGAAACATGCAAATCTCCCGGAAGATTCCGTTCTCCTTCCTTGCCCTTGACGTCATTTTCAGCCGAACCATCTCCGCAGCTGCAGAAGAGATTGAACTTCCACTCTGGTCGATCGTTGATGCAGAGAGGCCACTGGCCCTTCAAAGTGCAAGACTGGTTTGTCTCGCGTGAGCCGAACTCTTTATTTCAAAGAGTTTTTTTGGCCATTGCCGGCTCATGATTGATGTACATGTCAATAAGAGTGACTCACGTGCGATTTATGTGTAACTGACGAGTAACTCATGTGTGATTTATGTGCAACTGACGAGTGACTCACATGCGATTTATGTGCGACTCACGTGCGATTTATGTGCAACTCACAAGTTTGATACAGTCTCTGGATTTTGGTTTAACGAACTCTCTTTTTCTTTGAGAGAGAGAGAGGGGGGGGGAATTCTGGGGAACAATGAAGGTGCGATGAAGGTGGGTAATTAAGATCGCCATGGCGTTGTGATTTCTTACCATATTCAGTACCTGCAATTAAATCATCTGTTGTTGAATGCTGGCCTAATCTTGTCGGCCTAATTCCCTAAAACAAAAAATCCAACATTAGGTCCGAATGCAAGAGAGAGCGGGGGAATTTTGGGGGACAGTGAAGGCGCGATGAAGATGGGTAATTAAGATCGCATGGCTTTGTGATTCCTTACCATATTCAGTACCTGCAATTAAATCATCCGTGGTTCAATGCCGGCCTAATCTTGTCGGCCTACTTCCCTGAAACAAAAAATCCAACATTAGGTTCGGATGCAAGAGAGAGCGAGGGAATTCTGGGGGACAGTGAAGGTGCAATAAAGGTGGGTAATTAAGATCGCCATGGCGTTGTGATTCTTTACGATATTCAGTACCTACAATTAAATCATCCGTGGTTCAATGCCGGCCTAATCTTGTCGGCCTGATTCCCTAAAACAAAAAATCCAACTAAATTAATCAGTCGCACATAAATCGCACGTGAGTCACTCGTTAGTCGCTTTAATTGATTAATTTAGTCTCAAATAAAGGTCTGAGCTCATCAACCAGCTTGCACGAGCAAATCACGTGCGATTTATGTGCAACTCACGAGTTTGACATGCAGCTGGTCAGTGAGCAGAGAGCAAACAAAAGGTACTAGTAGCTGGCTGACCATTACCATATTGATTAACTTCACAGTCACGAGTCCAGCCTTTAGTAAAGTACCTTAGTAATACGCCATCAGATTGGGTGGCGGTTGCCAACCGCCCTTTACAACCTAAGACCCAGTCTAACTTATGGAGAGTGTCAAATAATCATCTTCTAATATTGTTTTAAATAATTCCAGTTATAGACACAATTACATAATGATCTTAGAGAATGTTCAACATTAACAGCTCAGAAGTAGATCAGATAAAGTCATGAAGCATCATTGTAACCATGCCCATAGCAGCCCTCTTAGCATAACTTTATTTTTAAGGGAAAGAAAAGGTCCATTAAAGGACAGTTATCATCTCTGTACTCCAATTGATTATAAGTATGTATATATACACACATGATCCGGACATAGAGGCTCAGAGTTTTTACCCATGCAGTTATTCAAGAGAGTCTCTCGTTTATCCATCCCTTCTGAGTTTTTATTCAAGAGTCTCTCGTTTATCCATCCCTTCTGAGTTTCCACTTTTCTTGAGTTTTTTGATGCGTTGATTTGCTTCCTCACATGTCCAATTGTTGACAGACTCCAAAATTGGGTCTTTATCAGCTAATCCAGCTTCATTATGACATGATTGTGATACAACTCCAACGGAAGAAGGTCCATTCCCATCCACGATACAGGGATTTCCACCAGTACAGGGTTTGTTGTTTTTCATTTCAAAATCAAACGAGTCAAATGCAGGTCGCGCCTCTTCTCCTTCTCTGTTCTCAATGTCTCTATTTATCATAAAGCTCAATTCTTCAACAAAGACCGTTTTGGATAGAGGTTGACTTCTTCCACAACTCTTTATACACACCGATTCCATCTGTTTCACTGCTTCTTCCACATTTGTTCTGCAATGGCTTTGATCTAGCTCAGCCAATGCCCCAGAAACCCTTGAACTCTTGTCACTGGTGGGGTCATCTGGAGAATTTCTAGCACTCCTAGTTCTTTTCTTACTGGTCCTGTTTTCTGGAAAATCTACTTTTCTGCATCCAGTCCGATCATATATGTCGACCCTGAAGTGGGAACCCAGGTAATAGAACAACAGAAGATATCCAACTTCTAAACCATGGTCACATGAAAAAGCATTCCAACCTCTCTGGAATGCAAAGGATCCATCAACCTTAGACAATGTCACTTCCCATTGCCTCCCACCGGAATCCTCCAGACAGATATTTTGATTAAGCAGTCCTGAAACTGCGGGAGCAAATTTTGGAGGAATGTACTGCAATTGAAAGAAACATCTATTGTGAAACAAAGCTCATTCTTACAACAAAATCAGAGCAACAAACTATGATTATGCCTATCCAGATCAAATTTCAGGAGAAACTTGATTGCACAAGCACCGGCGGGCAGCGGGCGGGCGGCGGGCGACCGCCGGGCGGCGTGCAAGCGCCGGGCGGGCGGCGGGCGACTGGCGGGGTGGTGGGCAGGCGGCGGGTGGGCGGCGGGCGGCGGGCGGGCGGCGTGCAACCGGCGAGCGGGCGGTGTGCGACCGGGGGCGGGCGGCAAGTGACCAACGGGCGGCGAGCGACCGGCAAGTGGCGGGCGGCGAGCGACCGGCAAGTGGCGGGCGGGCGGGCGACCGGCAAGCGATCGGCGGGAGGGCAACGCGGCGACCGACGAGCGAGTGGCAAGCGACCGGCAACCAACAAGCGGGCGACCGGCGGCGGCGGTCGGCGGTGGGCGGGAGTGGTGGTGAGCGATGGACGACAATAAATTCCTTTAGGTGAGAAGTAAAAAAGAGATAAATAATTTCTGATTTATATTCTAGAAATAGAAAATTAAATTTTTTTTGTTTTTGAATTCTATTCCAAACCTATTTCTGAAATAGAAATCTATTCTAGAAATAAAAAAGTAAATTTTTTTACCAAACGGATTTCTATTCCAGAAACAGGTCTGGAATAGAAACATAATGATTACCATGCGCTATGCACCAAAAAGCATTTCCTTTAACATGATAAACCATTTGAAGGGAGAAGCACAAACGAAACTCTCAAAGAGCATAAGTTCTCGATTCTCTTACAATGTTTTTTCTCACAGCTGCATAATCGATAGTTTCCAGTTTGAAAATCAACTTCCCGATCAGAGGATTGAGAAGATGCTGAATTCTAAAAGGCTCAAAAGATAACACAAATGCGACTCCCCATATAATAAGATTAACATTACCTATTGTATGTCATAAGCATGAGCCTTAATTTGTCGCACTATATCTAATCGTAGCTGATCATGCTCTAAAATAAATAAATTAGAACATCCACTTCCAAAAAATCTTACACAAATGCTGCTCCAAGAACAACTTTAGCGACAATTACACATTTTGAAGTGTATATATGTGTATTCTCTATGCTTCCATTTTCGGGTGCATTTGGTTCGGATTTGGGAAAATGCACTTGGGGAAATGCTAATACCTTTGGACTAAAAGGGTTTTCCGAAATGCAAATACCGTTTAATAAATTTTGCATTGTGAAATAATTTTGGCCTAAATGCCGTTTGGTGATACTATATTTTGCTAAGGGACTTTTGCGAAATTTTTTATTAAATAATTTTTTTAAATCCATTTTTGGCCGTCGGATGGCCGCCAAAAGGCCCGCCTGGGTCCGGCGACAACCCAACCTTAGGCCACCCCGCCTGAGGTCGTGCGACCCAGGTGACCTCAAGCGACGTCGCTGGGTCGCGCGACCACCCCGGGTCGCCGCCTTAGGTGATCGCGCGACGGCCGCCCGGGTCGCGAACCCGGGTGACCCCCCCCGAGGTCGCCCGACCTCAGGCAGGCCTTCCGGTAGCCAAATCTAGCCGCTAGAGGGTGGCCGGCGGTCACCGGAGGGTGGTTAGCGGTCGTCGGCTCTAACGACCATGCGGGGAAGATGCATTCCGAAAATGCAAATTGCAAATGCACCTCTGAAGATGCATTGAGCTAAGGGACTTTTTAAGGATACTTAAAGATACAATTGCATCTCCCCAAAGTCCCCCCCAAAATTGAACCAAACAGGTTTGCATTTTTCCAGGGGTTTGGGGGCCGAAAGCCCCTTGGGAATGCTGAACCAAACGGGTTCATCCTTCTAACGGTCAAAGCTCCTAAATATAACAGTTATAATAAATGGATGCAAAGCTACTTCAATATACATTTGGCCTCGTCATAGGGTAAAAGAAATGAATAAACTATTATATCAAATGCTCTTAAAATACACAAATCTGCATTTAGCAAACACACAGTCCACCAAGTTTAAAAAGACGGCTCCTTTTCGCCCAAGGCCTTATATTTAGCAAAAACCAAGAATGGAAGAACAAGCGCGAAAGGAGAGAACTTTATAGCGCGAAGAATACCTCTAAGAAACCCAAAAACAGACCCGTCTGCCTTGGGTTAAAAAAAATTTTGGCCGGGCCATTCGGCCAGCCTGGCCCGGACCAATAGGGTTCGGGTTGGTTTAGTAGGGCCGGGTCTCCCGACCCGGTCTAAATCACCTTTTTTAATATAAAAAAATAAAAATTTCAGAAAATTCAAAAATATATTAAAAATCTTAACAAATATTTAAAAAAATTTGAAAATCCTTAAAAATTTTAAAAATGTTTTTCTTAAAATTCAGAAAATTTTTGAAAGTTTTTTATTAAAAAAATTGAAAATACAAAAATAATTAATAAATGTTTTTTAAAAAATTTAAGAAAAGCCAAAAAATTATTAAAAATCTTGAAAGCCTGTTTTTTTTAATTTTGGAAAATTCAAAAATATTAAAAAATATTAAAAATATTCGAAAATATTCCAAATATTCCAAAATTCCAAAAATTCAGAAAAATTCAGAAAATTCCAAAAATTTCCTTCACAATCTAACCAAACAAATGCACTCCTTTCTAACTGGCATTTGTTTGATGCAGAAGCAAAGAATTTCAAGAAACAATTTACTGTTTCAGAGGTTAGCAAATGTCAAATTGAACTTCTTCTTTTTTTCTCTCAGGTGCTCACAACAGAAGTTTATTAGTAACTGTTTACACCACTAGGTAGGATTCTGATAAATTACATGTCTCTGTGTTAGACCTTTAGGTCTGTGCTCAAATTTTTACTTTCATATTTGAATAAAGTTTCTATCCACAGAACTTGTTTCATTAAACAAAAAGTTTGTGAAGTCCATAAAAGAGTCTGTTAACCAAGGGAAACTCCACTTCTTATTGTCTCTCTTAACCAAGTCATTCACTGGAGATCTGTGCCCAGACTAAGTCACAGGATGAAGCTGCCAATAATGATGGTCTGGATTAGGGCATGGCAGAATAAAATTCGGTAGGCTGACTAATTATAGTGCTAACTCCTCGATGAGAAACCAATATCGATGCTGTATTTAAATTACCAGTGTCTGTCCTCACTCACGACCCAACCAAAAAATAAATAAACTTATGCTATGCAATTGCATGAAGTCTAAAATAAGTTAAACAAGATGACAGATGCAAATATGGCATGAAATATCAAGCAGTATAAGCTCTCAAAGTTTACAAACAGCACAAGGCACATGAGCTTAAAAATTTGATTTTTCATGGATAACCAATATCTTTTCAACAGCTACAAGTCTTTATCCAGTAGGATGAAAGAGAGAAGAAATTAGCTTGTACCGACCAGTGGTAAAGAAGGTAAAAGTTGGGAAAAAATGTTACATTGTCATAAATAGAAGAGGGTGGCAACATACCAAAAGCTCAGAAAATTGACTGCCAATCATGACCTTGAAAAAGGAGCTAACATTAGGTGATGCGTTTTTATTCTTTCCATGAAGAATTACACAATTCCTTGAGCATTCTGCATAAGGTTTCCATCTTGCAGCCCATTGATAATCTGATCTGTTGGACACCTAGGGCGCGAATGATAATATTTTTGATCAGACATTGATTTCTGGAAGAAAAATAGATTTTTCTATTTCTAAATGAGTTTTTGAGCCAATAAATATGTTTGATAACGATAAAAAATTTATATTCTTGGAATAGAAATTCGTTTGATAATAAAAAAAAATTCATTTTCCCAAATGGTAGCGGTAATAAGAGGGGCGGTGGCAACCGGTGGGCGGCGGGCGACCGGCGGGCAGCGAGCAGGCGGTGGGCGGCGGGTGAGCGGGCGGTGGGCGGCGGGCGACGGCGGGCGACCGACAAGCGGCAGGCGACCGACGGGCGGCGAGCAACCGGCGAGCGGGCGGGCGGGCAACCGGCAAGCGACTGGCAAACGTGGGGCAAACGTGGGATCCGCTCAAGGATTAGCGGGGATCCTAGTCATAGAAGTCGTGAATTCTTGGCCTGGGGCAAACTGGTTTGCCTTGGTGATTGAGACTTTATACAGGGACTGGAAGCTGGACAAGATCTTGTGTTGAAATACACAATCATCTCCCTGCCGGATGCCATTCGCCTTGCGAAAGCGGTCCCACCCGGACGTTAGTGCTCTTACTCCTGGTCTCTCGCGGTAAAGGACTGGCCACGTTCTCTTAGATGGATCCTTGAGAAACACGACTTTTTGGTCTCTCTCGAAGAAGTTCCCTTAAAAAACGACGATGGCAAGTCAGCAGGCAACTCCTGCATCAATAGAAGCGAAGAGAACGAGCAACGTTACTTAGCTCCACACAAGTAAGCAGATAATACCATAAACGCAATTGTATTTGCAACGCAAGTTAAAAAAGAAGAAAAATAACGACCAGGGGAGCGATGAAATTATTCTGAAAAAGAACACCTTATAGTTATTCAGTTAAAGATCTATTGGGTGACGCCTGTCAAGTAATAAAACCCAATTTAGAAGCTGGGATGTGGGCCGTTGGATGTCCATAAATGCTCCTACTATGAATAAATGAATTTGAGCTGAAATGAAAACTAAAATATCAAATGAAAAAAAATAAAAAAACTGTCATAAAACTAAAATATCAGAGAGGAGGGGAAAAAAAACATAAAACTGTCTCGGCCAATTTTGAGGATCAACAGCAGTCAAATCACAAGGAAATATAAGTAGGGATAATATAAAATAATTACTCACTAGATAAGAATGGCAGTCCGTCGCGACTTTGACTGAGATTGAGGTATAGGCAGCCATAATTACTCACAAGAGATTGAACTTCCACTCTGGTTGATCGTTGATGCAGAGAGGCCACCGGCCCTTCAAAGTGCAAGACCGGTTCGTCTCGCGTGAGCCGAACTCTTTATTTAAAAGAGTTTTTTTGGCCATTGCCGGCTCATGATTGATGTACATGTCAATAAGAGTGACTCACGTACGATTTATGTGCGACTCACGTGCAATTTATGTGCACCGGACGAGGGACTTACATGCGATTTATGTGCAACTCACAAGTTTAATACAGTCTCTGGATTTTGGTTTAACGAACTCTCTTTTTCTTTGAGAGAGAGAGAGAGGGGGGGAATTCTGGGGGACAATGAAGGTGCGATGAAGGTGGGTAATTAAGATCGCCATGGCGTTGTGATTCCTTACCATATTCAATACCTACAATTATATCATCCGTGGTTGAATGCCAGCGTAATCTCGTCGGCTTGATTCCCTAAAACAAAAAATCCAACATTAGGTCCGGATGCAAGAGAGAGCGGGGGAATTCTGGGGGATAGTGAAGGTGCGATGAAGGTGGGTAATTAAGATCGCCATGGTGTTGTGATTCCTTACCATATTCAATACCTGCAATTAAATCATTCGTGGTTGAATGCCGGCCTAATCTTGTCGGCCTGATTCCCTAAAACAAAAAATCCAACATTAGGTCCGGATGCAAGAGAGAGTGGGGGAATTTTGGGGGACAGTGAAAGTGCGATGAAGGTGGGTAATTAAGATCGCCATGGCGTTGTGATTCATTACCATATTCAGTACCTACAATTAAATCATCCGTGGTTCAATGCCGGTCTAATCTTGTTGGCCTGATTCCCTAAAACAAAAAATCCAACATTAGGTTCGGATGCAAGAGAGAGCGAGGGAATTCTGGGGGACAGTGAAGGTGCGATAAACGTGGGTAATTAAGATCGCCATGGCGTTGTGATTCCTTACCATATTCAGTACCTACAATTAAATCATCCGTGGTTCAATGACGGCCTAATCCTATCGGCTTGATTCCCTAAAACAAAAAATCCAACTAAATTAATCAGTCGCACATAAATCGCACGTGAGTCACTTGTCAGTCGCTTTAATTGATTAATTTAGTCTCAAATAAAGGTCTGAGCTCATCAACAAGCTTGCACGAGCAAATCACGTGCGATTTATGTGCGACTGACGAGTGACTCACGTGCGATTTATGTGCAACTCACGAGTTTGGTCGGCGGTTGAGAGACGGGCCTGTTGCAGCGATGATGATGAGATGATAAGGCATGAAGAAAATACCCCAACACGTTCCTTCCAAATCGAGAGAGACAACCTTAACCCGATACTAGAAAAACCCGACACCGACCGATGCGAATCTAGTCCAAATCGAGAGTCTTATCCTCCCCCGCTCTGGTTTGTTTCCTCGGTTTTAGCCTCTCGATTGAACGATGTCTCTGCTAGTTTTCTAGGAGCGTGCTTGGAAAGCACAGATTTTGCCAGTTCCCCTCCACGAGGACCAGCCTTCCGGATCGTGGGTCGGTCCCCATTTTAAAAAAGGGAGCAAAAGCTCGGCATGGCTCGCTTTGGCTTACGCCATGGTCATCGGTCTGTCGTACATTTCGATCGTGAAAACAATGCATGGCATGGCACCCGTTTCGACTATAAGCCGAGTGGGGTTGCAGATGAACACGTAGGGCCTCTCTATTGCAAACTGGAAAAAAACCCGACAGATGCAAATCTAGTCCAAATCGAGAGAGATCCTTAACACTGGAAAAAACCCGACAGATGCAAATCTAGTCCAAATCGAGTCTTTTTGTCCACCCCCTGCTTTGGTTTGTCTCCTCGAATCGTATTTTGAAGGGAAAATTTCAAAAAGGACCCAAAGTGGCTTTTTTTTCTCAAATAAGGACTTAAAGTGATCGTTATGCCTCAAATGAGGACCCCAAGTAGCTAAACCAGTCTCAAATAATGACCTCAAATTGCCGGTCAACCAAATGTTCACCCAACTAAATGTTTGGGGATTTTGTTTTTAGGGTTTGTTAATTTTCTATTAGTATTTTTTTTACAAAATTGCCCTTATTCTGGCCACTAGAATTGCCACACGCTTGCCGGCCGGCAAATATTTGGCTAGCCGGTGATTTGAGGTCCTTATTTGAGACTGGCTTAGCTACTTGGGGTTCTCATTTGAGACAACGGCCACTTTGGGTCCTTATTTGAGAAAATAGGCTTACTTCGGATCCTTTTTTGAAATTTTCCCTATTTTGAAAGAAGATCAGAAAATTCCGATTCTCGTAACTAATTAAGAATGAAAAAATTCGGACACTTGTTCCCAATCTTGTCACTAATAAAACCGTTATGTTCATGCTCGCCTTCCCCATTTAATTTTTTTGAGATTACGAAAAATTATTTTAAACTGATAGCTACTAGTGATAAATGATGTTATTTGATACACTCTTTTGATAATCGCCGTCCATCAATGAGTGATACCGGCTTGTGATTGATGTACATGTCAATAAGATATAAAGGTACATAATATGACCATATTGATTTAGGAAATATGTATAAATAGATCTAGATTTCAAAATACTTGTCGGATGAATTGTGGCGACTCTGTTAAGAAGATTTATGACCCAGCCGGATTAATTTTTATATTTCTTATTTTATTTGTTTAATTCCCGCAAAAGGTTAAGCCCTCTTAATTAGGGGTCTGACATTGGAATCTCAGTAATCGACTAAGAAGGCACTTGTCTATTTGCATTGCAGAGATAGTGGGCTATTAGGACGCTTCCTTTATTTTTACATACTAATATTCACATGACTCATACTCTAAATTGAGTCAATATCTTTATCAAGTGCTCGCCCGGCTCTACCCTTTAATTGCTTTACGTCTTGGGAATTTCGAGATCTAAGCAAGGCTAGGGATTCAAGGAGTGAGAGAGAGAGAAAAACAATAAGTGCAAAGTTACCAACACTAATATAAAGTTCATCTAATCGCATGTGATTGTTCCAGCCCAAGTATGTCTACCTTAGGGAAAATGCCACGTAGATCAAGAAATTTTGTTACGGTCTACCCATCAAATAAAGGTTTTGGCGAGTTTCTATAAACAAGCGAGTCAATACCTCAACTGGTAAAAAAGTGTAGGTAAGGTTTTTTAACAATAGTCATAATAGGTGACTCTAAACTCAACATCTAGGAATATATACCAGACTTTATCCGTTCATAAGACTACGGAATATATACTAGACTTAATCTATTTATAAGACTAGCATAGTGTTCCATGAACCTTCAAGTGGTCGGACCGCACGTGTTTCTGTCTTGTCAAAAACCGTAAGGGGTATGGAAAAATGAGAATTCATGGACGATGTTCTTCCTTGGAAATCACAACTCCCATCCATGTTATGAAGCATATAATGCTTGATTTGCCGGTTCTTGTCATCTATAATTTGTTATTTTACACCGCTCTAAAATTGCCCCGAACATGGGGAACACCTCTACGAGAGTACAAACATACTTAGGATCGATTCTAAAAATGAAAATTGGACGGCCGACTTTGAAACGTGGCAGGAAGTCCTTTTCGAGGACCGATCTCGACATCATTTCAAAACTTTTTTACTTCGCAACCTGCATAGTGATCCAAATTTACACTGGGATCTACACTTCTGTATACTTCTCCAATTACATGTAATTTTATTTAATTAGATAATAATTATACGTATATCTCCCCCACACGGGCCGCGTCATCCTCTTGAGTAATGACGTCAGCCTTCATCATATGCACTAGCACGTCGACTTGGAGCCAGATTCCGTCCATCCAACGTAGGTTAAAAAAAGAAAAAAAAAGAGCGAAAAAGGAATCAATCATTTTTTTATTTGAATTAATTAGTCCACTTTATAGATTAGTTAATTTAAAAAGTAAAAAAAAAAAAAAGGAACAGAAAGGATCCAGCCTTTCCAGATGACACGACCACCAATCAAACGACAAGCCGTCCGCTTCTACCCGCCAGTCTGTCCTTCTTCTCCTTTCAATCTGTTCGCGCCAAATCCGGACACTTAAAACGACATCGCTCGCCCCCACTCACACGCGCCAGAGCGAGAGTGGAAATGGCATTTCCCTTTTTCTTTTTCTTTTTATATTTAAATCATAATCGAACTGACTTAACTAAACTTATGATTATATAATCATATATTCGTGTTCCTCCGACCTCGAATCACATTATGAAAAGGAGAAACAATTTCGATTCTCGTACCTAATTAAGAATGAAAAATTCCAACATTACCACCCGCTGCGGTGGGGCTCCGCCTTGCCCCGCCTCCTGCCAGGCCACTTCTGACTTGAGGGAGGAGTTCGAAACTGGGGAGACGGCAGTGACTTAACCCGCCTGGCATGGGAGTGTGGTGGTGGGCTCCCACGGGCCCCAGTTTTGGCACCACCCCGGCCGTGCGGGGTTCCCGGGTCACCAAAAAAAAAAAAAAAAATTCCAACATTCGTCCCAATGTCATGATTAATTAAAGGGTTAATATCACAAAAACTACAAACTAATACATACATAAAATTTGCCCTGAATTAATTTTTAATCCTATACTTTGTTACATTTGTGACGATTTTAATCCCCATTAGTTTCTATTAAATTGGATTAAAGCTATGAAAAATCACAAATTGATATGCTTATGATATATGGAAGATAAAACTTCAAATTAGTATATACTCATTAACTATTATGTGTCATCAAATTCAGCAATTCAATAGTAAAATTTGATGAAAATAATTTGTCATAAATATACTAATTCGGGATTTTTGTGTGATATTAACCCTTAATTAAAACATGTTGATTGCCCTTGCCTTTGCCCTTAAGTTTTCGAGATCATGAAAAATTTATTTGCCGCCAACACTAATTGCAAACAACGACTTCTCATGATAAATGACATCATTTAGCGTATTCTTTCAATTGATAGATGCCTCTCGACAAGCAATGCCGACTTGTAATTAATACATGTGCCATCAAGATAAACAGTACATAACATGACCATATTAAATTCAAGAAATAAATCTAGACAAATTTAGATTTCAAAAAACTCCGTTGATCAAATCACAGTCCCATACCGTTCCGACGTGGTGGCTTTGTTAGGATGGTATGGGCAGCGGCTGAATTAATTTTAATTTTAATTTTAATTTTTTGTTTTTGCTTAATTCCCGCCAAAGGTTTTTAGTTAGAAAAAGGGGGGAGGGAAACAGACATTCATCTTTTCCGCGCAAATCCACCCTGTCAAAAGAAATATAAAAACAAAAAATTAAAAAAGACAAGAAATCGAAAAACCAGGAGGGTCCCACGTGGGACCCCACCACCTTCGCCCTCCTTCTATTTCAAACGTTAAAATCTCCAAAAAAGAGAAAAAAAGACTCAGCTTTGTCTGAGCCGCGCAGGTTCCCCCTCCTCCTCCTTCCTTCTTCCTCCGAATCTGGGCACGCAGCCGCCACCTCGGAGGTTGTGTTCTCGGATCTTTGTCTCTCTATTCTCATCATCATCGTCATCTTCTTCTTCGAAAGATCGGTTTGGATAAAGGGTCGGGAGCTGAGAGGGAGAGCGAGAGCGGGGATGGGGATCTTGTACGCGATGGTGGCACGGGGCCACGTCGTCCTGGCGGAGTTCAGCTCCGCCGCGACGACGAACGCCGGCGTGGTGGCGAGGCAGGTCCTGGAGAAGCTGCCCCAGGGGAACGCCGACAGCAACGCCTCCTACTCCCAGGATCGATACGTCTTCCACGTCAAGAGGACCGATGGGCTCGTCGTCCTCTGTATGGCCGACGACGCATCCGAAAGTACGCTCCTTTTCTTTCTTCTTCTTCTTCTTCTTCTCTTTTTTCCTCTCAGGGGAAAAGGGATCGTTTTCTCGACAGCAATGCGCGTGCGGCCGTGTGCGATCGTGGGTCGTGGCGATTTTGAGATTTCTCGTCGAGGGTGATCGTGGATCGGGGAGATGGAAAGGCGACATTTTTAGCGTGCATCGATGTTCTTCTTCTTCTTCTTGATAATGGGGGCGTGCTGGAAAAGAGCCGTCGATTGATGTGTTTTTTAAAGAATTCCTTGCCAAGATTTATGTAGGACTTTTCGTTTTCTGGATCTCGTGTCACCTTGTGAAAATCGAATTTCGTGTGCTTTTGTTATGCCGAAGCTGAAATGGATGCACGAAGGAGAACGTGCCTGGTTTTGTCCCATATGGATCTGCAGACTCCATGGAACTGCTCTGATCAATCCTTTGTTTGGGTAGAAGCTGGTGTTTTGAATTTTGGCAATCTGGATGCTTGACTTCTTCGCGGTTCTGCTTCAAAACATGGCGCTGATCAGTTTGAGCTGTCTTTTTGCCATTATTTTGGCTGTCGATGCCTTTTCATCTTATCTGTCATTCGGTGGGTTGGTTCTGGGGTCCTTAAAAGTTGCCTAGCTAGCAGTAGAAGAGAAGCGAGACACGTAGAGTTCTGTAAAGGCATTGATGGCATGCCCCAATAAAGTCGATCTGGACGTGGTTTTTCATGCTTTTGTCAAACTAGTTGTGATCTGGATAAATTAGTCAACATTGAATGCGGTGCTTTGTGTGCACGGTGAATGTTCTGCTCTCTTGTACAAAGTGGCTTTTCTGGTTTGCCGGTCCTTAATATGCTTGATCAAATTGAATTCCTTTAAACTTGTGTCATTTGTGCATGAGTTGACATTGACCAAAAAGCAGTTTCTTGTCTTTTTATCCTTGCGGTGCCTCTTGATTCTTACATATCAGCATCTAGCAAAGCTCGTCTACAATACTTGAGAGCATTTCTTGGAGGAAAACTATGCATTAATTCAGTTTTAAGCGACTGCCTGCACGTTCTGTAGCTCAATTCATGAACAATTTGAGGTCTTGAATGATGATGTTTATGAATGTCTCAGCTGCTTGTGATATGCAGGAAGAATCCCTTTTGCATTTCTAGAAGATATCCACCAGAGATTTGTGAAGACTTATAGTCGTGCCATCCTCTCAGCTCCTCCTTATGCCATGAATGATGAATTTTCTAGGATCCTGAGCCAGGAGATGGACCGGTACTCGAATGATCCAAATGCAGATAGATTAAATCGTTTGAAAGGTGAAATGAGTCAGGTAAGATGAGCATATAGCAAAGTCCTTGTTTCCTCTGTTTCCTTTGTATCATTGTTAGTTCTCTGGAAGTAGAGATTGTTTTCATTGAAAAGAGTTTCTTGTTTCTACCTACCTCTCATTGCCCCCATTCAGTAGATGACTGGAAATTGAGTAAGGAAGAACCTTTTCTTCGCTTTTTTTTTTTTTTGATCACCCGGACAGAGCTTGTTAACTTCCGTTGCTTACCGATTGAAATCTTATAATGGGAGGAAAAAGCTGCAAATGTTAAATTACTTAGGTGCTGCAATTACTATCTGAGTCATAATCATATAAGATGGAGCAAATTGTTTGCCTATTGTCCTTTAGTTACTCTGCAGCATCCTCACTCATACGTGCAGTATGTGATGTTCGACAACAATATGCTGTGCTAAAGTTTATTTTCTGAAACCATGTAGACTTTTTGCTAGGTAAAGAGTCGCATGCTTTTATCCTCCTGCTGATTATTTGAAATATGTGTACTGAAAGTTTATTATGAACAGTATACTGTTCCATGACAAGGCCAGATTTCTCTTTTGTTGTCTTTTCTTCTTTGATCCAGTTACTTGATGAGCTCCTTTGATCACTTGGAGTTCATCTGAGTAATAGGACTTATCATCACCCAGTAGGTATTGATAAATCTGTCGATCTTTAGAATTCTTCAGTTTCATTGAGATTCTTGTCACATTACGATGATAGGTGCGGACTGTTATGATAAACAACATCGACAAAGTTCTGGAGAGGGGCGACCGCTTGGCTCTGCTTGTCGAGAAAGCTTCGACATTGCAAGGAAACACACTCCGTTTCAGAAAGCAGTCCCGTCGTTTCAAGAGCACTGTGTGGTGGGGAAATGTCAAGCTCACGTAAGTATTCATGTTGATCATTCATCATGCTTGCATTCAAGATCATAGTTTGAGCATCTCATGCTTGATTAACGTAAGCTTCTATTAGAATCTTAGTTTAAGGCCAACTGTTTTATTTGGTTCCCTGCAACAGTGGTGCCTTGCTACTCGTCTTCTCAATTATCCTCTATATAGTGCTGGCATTCCTTTGCGGTGGTCTGTTCATGCCTTCCTGCCTGAGCTTGGCGTTTGGTGTTTGACTGGCTTCTGTCCTGCATAACGACAAAATTATGTCCGAAGTATGAGGTGCCTCCAATCTTTTTTTTTTCCTCGGGAAAATATAAGTTCTATTCCTAGTGGAGTTTTCTCTAGTTTCATATAGAGAACATCATTCATCTACCTGTACATGTGTCGAGGTCATCCGGGGCTGACAAGATATCTGAATTACATATAGTCCCTGTAAATTGATTCTTCTCAAACGAGAGAGTTCTTGATGTTTGATCATTTTTTTTTCCTTTTTTAATCTGTATAATGTATGCTCCTGCAACCGTAAAAACTCTGTAGCCTGCTCAGATGAGAGTAATAGATCATAGTAAGTTTCTCTCATATGAACACGACCTATCAAACTTGATATAGCCTTGTATCTTTATTAAAACTTCCAATTGTCTGAAATGAGAACAGGTATTGCCCCTAAGGAGAAGTATTGTATCGACAAGTAATTTGATGGCACCTTATCATACCAACTCTCATAATCTCAAACTTTAAAGCACGCTAGATTGGAACCAGAACTGAGTTACAAGGATGGCGTGAACAGGTCACACTATCAGCCTGTGAATTGCTGCTTGGTTGACTTAAGCATCAGTGGCCCTAGTGCCACGAGAACAGGCTACAAACATTTGACTCTGTAGCGACGGCATGCATGCTTATTTTGGCGCGCAAATAGTCAGAAATTGTGATCCCGCTCCCACTGCTCCACAGACAGCGATGAAACTCAATAGGCATCACATCATCTCCCTTCTTCCCCAGCACATCTCCCGTATTGCCGTTGCATCATCTATCATCACCCTCGCTGCCACCAGAAATAAAGATTCTAGTGACCACACACCAACAGCCACTTCACTCAAGCCGTCAATGAATGAAACCATTAACAAAATGTACTCTTCAGCTGGTTGGAAGATGTATTAGTCAGTCGTAGCGTTTGTCACAGAGAGAGAGAGAGAGAGAGAGAAGGGGGCAAATGGTGGCTTTGCTTCTAAAGAAGATTTGCAGTCAATTCTAATCAGACAGACTAAATTCAGAATTTGGAGTCTGAACTAATGAAAGCTGTGTTGCTCTTGACAATCTCAAAGCATGAACCGATCAGTCCAAAATGAATATAAGCTGTGTTGATAACAGACAGAGAAGTCGAGAATAACTAGATGATCGGAATGTCACAGACAAGTGAAGCAACTACTCGACACAGGGCTCTTAACTTATGTACCGCTCAGCTCTTTGAGTAAAAGGAGTGAAAATCACGGCGACAATGGATAGGCAATCACCTCCTTGAGGTATGATAAGCTGCAATGCTCCATTAATTGGGGTACGGAAGAAAGTATAAAATTGCACTTGACAGAAGGTTCAAAGATCACAATTTTACAAGTGACTCCTTTTCATTCACGTGAAAATCTATGAACATGAGAAATGTATGTCGGTAAAAGTAATCCTGCTCAAGCAGGCTTTGAAGAATTGTGGTCTCAAAGACATTATTTCCAATCGTCAGCATCACCATCATAAATAATCAATAGACTAAAAAGGCCCTCTCGCTAATACTCGAAAAGAATCATCACTCTAGCTAATTGCTGCACAGGCACCACATATGTTACAAAAACTAATTATCATCTTGAGATTTCAATCGGCACGAACTGATACCGGCTTATACCCATCATCATTCCATCCCATTTTCTCCAGAATAAGACTCGTTCTTTTAGTATAGGGTCTAAATTAGGCCAGAGTAAGGATTGTATGCTTGAACCGGCACAGTGGAGCCATATGGGTGGACATTGGCTGCATATGGATTGCCGAAAGGATTTGCCTGCTGTTGCATCTGTGGGCCCATCATCATCATCTGCTGCTGTTGTTGCTGCTGCTGCAACATGAAGGCCTGCTGTTGATGCATTGCTGCCATTTGGACTTGAAGAGGGGCAGATACTGCATTGGAGGCAAAGAATGGGTCGTGTGCTGGTTGCTGCATCATCGAACCAGCCATAGGGGCTGGCTCCCAGGGATTATAGCTAGAGCTTTGGCTGTTTCTTCTCATTGCATCATCATATAAGCTGTCGAGTGTAAGCTTGTCGAGTCCTCCCGCCTTCGATGCAAACCCAAACAGTGATGGAAAAATCAGTAAATACAGAAAAAGCAATTAAATGTGATGTTGCAAGAATTCTGCAACACTTGAAATATATGAGACAACCAGTGGGATACACTCAAGAGTTCAGCAAACCATCTCAAACGACTTCTCAAAGAGATGGCAGAATAAGAGCTTACCAACTTGCTAGCAGCTGAGGCACTCTCATTGGAGCTAGAAGCAGTGACTAATGCCAATTCCCAACCTGTAGTTCCGTTAGCATGATTGAAACCAGTAGAACTTGGTTGATCAGCTGCACAAGAAACAAAGATATGAAAATACTAGAGTTACTGTCTTCAGAAAAATGTTTTCTTTTTACAGGTAAGATGATGATCATGTGATACATGCTTCATGGTTGGGTGAGAAACTCAAAATATAATGGCCTAAGGCTCATTTTAAAAAGATGCCCCTGTCAATCTAATTTACATGATGCAATACTTCAGAACACATCACTTTGACAAACAATAATTACAGTGATTTCATTTGTTAGATTTCCGGAATGAACCAAGAAATTGACAGACTGGAGGAAAAAGGAAATGCTGAATAAAAGAGAAAAAGTTCAGAAACATACCAACACCAACAGGAACAATAGCTAAAGCCAGTGCATTCTTCTCATCTAACTCTGACGCGAGTGGATTGGGTTTATTCAAACCCTATAAAAACAATAGTGAAATGACATATTTACATGAGCAACGACAAAGCTAAAAATGTCCAACAAAATATAATTGAAATGCAATGGTTGATATATCATATCTCACCAATAGATCGGGTTCAGCAACAGGGGCTTCTACTTTTACAGGTTCGGGTTCGGGTTTGGGTTCTGGTTCAGCCTTTGGTGGGGACGGGGTTGTTCCTCCTGCACTTCCGGGACTTCTTGTATTCTATAGCTAAGACTTCCTTGGGAGAAGCAATTTTTCCATCAACTGCCTGTGATGGTAACCAAAGTTATCTCAAAACTTACACTCTTCATTCTAAAGGAGATGGAACATCACAAAAATTATGTCTTCATAGTTGGACTGGGCACAAATCAATGAAAGTAACGATGCTGCAGTTTAAGAGAGTTGTGGCACCAGGTGAATCTGTTTATTATATACATATAAGTGTAGGAATATGCGGCGTAGTGGCTCCTTTAATGCATGCTACACCAATGAGGGTAAAGAATCCAACTCTCTGATAGCATTTTTTGCTCCCACTAAAAAAGCAAGGTTGAAGTGGTTCTTGACTCTATGGAACCACCCGGTTTGACCAGTTCAATGGGCACAACTTCATTTTGATCTGTTGCTGAGCCATTAACAGTAATATACTATTTCAAATACAATCAAATGAATTAGCCAATCGCTCTGTCTCCATAAATCACAAAATACACCGAGCAAGTCAGTGCTTTTAATCATCTAAAGTTGGAAGAAATTCCTGATATCAACTCCTCAAACTAAATCCTCAAAACCAACATGTTTCTGATGAACTGGTAATTGCACTTTTTGAACCCAACTTTCAAAGAACTCATGGATAATATGGATCTCTACATGCATCAAAGTTCGTAGAAAGCATCTTACCGTTCAGATTATACAGTAACCGAATTCATACCTGATCTTTCCGCACTGTAGAGGAGAGTGGAGCGTCTCTAACATACTCTTCCATGGTTTGTAAAAATGAAGCAGGTGGCTTCACAAATAGCAACAAAGTTGACAACTATTACTTTAGAGAGTTATACAAAACTACGAGGAATAAAATTTAAAATGCAAAAAACACAGTCAAGGATTGAGTACATCACACAGTACTCTATGGGCTTGCCCTGCATGCATTCATGCGTGCATGTGTAGAGAGAGAGACAGAGACAGAGACGGACCTGCTCAATCTTGACAAACCTCTCTCCACGACCAAGCTCCAAATCTTTACATATTTCATAGAATTCTGAAAGTCTCTCAGCCTACAAAAGTGAGAGACTTGTAAAAATGCAATTCACAACAGGATTCAATCCTTTCATCTGAATATCAGTTAATGCAGCAGAAATAGTTAGCATTACCTGATGGCCAGCTCTCCTATAAATGTCAAAAGCCCTCATTGCATCAGGACGTGGCATTTCAAAAAACTGCCACAATTTAATCAGTCATATTATGCACAACTTACAATTACCATTAAATCCTCCGACCTGAATATCATGATCACAACCTACCTTGTCAACCAAATTGACTGTACCATCACTTATGGCTTGATATATTTTCGTACTTTCAGAAGCAACCTATACAGATTAAGGAACAATTAGGCATAAGAGAAAGGAAGGCCAAGACATAATCAAACTGAAATAAAAAATGAAAAAAAACAAAGCTTATTATATCTACCTACCATTGACAGTGCCAATCGAATGACAAAGTTATGAACTGCTGCACCTTTGGGCTGTAGAATACACATTGATTATTATCATTAGGCATAGAAAACTACATAGATGCATAACTACGTCATTTTAATAGGCAAAACATAAAACACATTATCTCCATAAAAACCTAGACAATACTACAGGGGTAAAAGACAATTAAACCTAGCAGATTCAAGAAATACCTGGCAATCAAGCACACGAAAAAAGCTGTTGCAGAGCTGGCAAGTGCTCAAGTAATTCTGCAGTGTCTAGCTCTTTGGTTCTCTGCGCGAAAATGTCACTCCCATATTGTCAGTTATTTGCGACTCATGGCAGTTAAAGTGATGGAATGGAAACACTCAGAAAAAGAGAGTAAAAAATGCATCATGCTTCAAAAATTTCAAGGCCAATAAATCTGCTCTTGGGATATGACGTGACAAGTGCAAATTTTTTTCTTCCATGGTACCTTTCCTTAGCAGATTGTTCTGCCTAAGAAACCCAAAAGGAAAAAAATATATATAGCAGATTTAAATAATAGGACAGCAGCACAAAATCCATGGATTGATCTACAACATTTTCCCAGCGGAGGCAAATTAGATTAGTTACATTCAAACTAAATTGCTAATAAAAATTAAATATAATGTTCTCACATCTAAAATGAATTAAACTATAGTGAACAATCAAAGCGCTTGTTTAGCAACAGAATTTTCATTAGTACCATATTGGCAACATGATTTATTCAGATGAACTTAAAAGGACTGTAAGTCTTCATATAAGATAGACAATACCATTAGAAACTGATGGTAACATCACTAAAAGAACGGAATCTTAAATAACTAATACTTTTTGAAGAGATCAGAGGGAACAATAGCCACCATATTATAGTATGTCTGACTGTCCCCACAGATTTTATAAAAGGGATAGCAGAAAAGACTTTCTCAAGCCATAAAGAGTCTCCGTAATGTTATCCAAACAAAATGTTCAGCTAACCAAAGTTAATTCAACAAATAACAGAATCAAGGGCAATGATTAAGCAGATGCCGTTTTCTTTTCCAATACTATGATGCCTGCACTTTTAAAGCTATTTGGAACAAAAACTTCTCCTTTCAACTATATTTTCTCCTTATATTTTCAATATCTTATTGCAGCAGAGAAAATAGCCTCTCCAGCGACTGAATGAACTAAAATATGCATCAAGCTAACTAAAACATTAACATCAAGGAGAAATACTCTAAAATAAGCTAAAGTAGAGGGAGATGGTCCACTCGGTAGGGCAGATATCTTACAGGGCGATCTGCTTCGACATCATATTTCAGAACTTCGAAAGCATTCCAGTCTTTCCTCAAAAAATAAGGCATACGTCCGGACCCATGCAGAATAATCCCATGCTGCACAGCATATCACATACAATATTATAAAATTGTCGGTAAGAATTCCATGTAATCATGTACCATATAGTAAAGGTAACATTATATACCATTGGGACTAGAATCATCTTTGAAATGAGCCATGTTAAGCATATGGCTTCTACTCCGGCCATAGTTAATAAGTTCCTCATGAAACGTCGGATCAACTTCCCTCAGAGCTCGATGTATAATAATCAACGTTTTAAGAGCGACCTAAACACCAATTGTCAAACTGTCTCAAAGCAAGTTTAGAAAAGGAAAAGACAGAATAGAAACAAAACGTCTTAAGCACCAGAATTATCAATGAACCTCCATGTATAAATGTGAGCATAATAGATAAATGGGACACTCACCAAAAGGAACATTTGGAAAAAGAGGGACCAGAAAAGGAAAGAAATAAGTATTTGGACAATCAGCACTACGCTATTTAGATTGATGAATTCCAACTAAAACAATCCTCTCACTTCCTCTAGTCACAATAACTCGGCACAAATTCTACACTCTTGCCATCCAATGCATACTCATTTTTCGGAATATACTTAATGAGATGGACGTACCGCCCAATTATGTGTCTTTGACAGCCGTCTGGCAAGAGCATGAATGCAATACGCCACATCCGCCCGAGGCCTAGTAGCTGAAACAGCAGCAAATATAGCTGCAAGCAATCATGATTAATACTACATCAGATCAATTGCGTTCGCCTAAGACGGATCATCATCGACGGACAGAAAGAAAACATCGAGCACATGCACACCTCTGATATGCTTCTCCTTTGCGGGGTGCTCGACGTGATTCGTGGCCTTAACAATCGCGATGTCCAGCTCCTACAAAGCTCAAATATCAACCACTCCATCAGCCGAGCTAACTTTTTAACAGAATCGAGCCC
Organism: Corymbia calophylla; assembly: GCA_014182845.1. Classification (NCBI taxonomy): domain Eukaryota; kingdom Viridiplantae; phylum Streptophyta; class Magnoliopsida; order Myrtales; family Myrtaceae; genus Corymbia; species Corymbia calophylla. The sequence continues at coordinate 10,829,486 of CM024695.1, forward strand.
TACCAAAGAAACCAAGAGATTCCAAACCTTGTAGTCACTGTTGACTTTGGCTAATGAAACAGTAGTGGTGTCCTTGATGGCTCCGAGCGCTTTCCTCAAGCTTTTCTGAGTGCCCCCTCCGCCATATCCGAGAAACCTACCGAAAAAACCCAAAAAAAAAAAAAGAAGCGATTTCCGATGAGCGACGGTCCCGAAACAGCTCGAATCAATTTCCACAGCAACCTTCACGGCCTAGATCGCCGTAACCGAAAAGGTCAGCTCCAAATCAGAGACCGTCAACTACAAACACACGAAAATTCTCCTTCCCCGGAGATCAAGCAAACGCCGCCGCCGAGCGACCGAGCGCCCCGCGGCGAGCTCACTATCGCAAACACTAAGGAGAGCCCACGGAAGCCGCACAAAAGCCCCAAGCCCCGGCGAAAAAAGCCAGCAGGCGAACCGACTCCACTAAAAAACCACGAAAAAAGCCATTCCAAGGCAAGCCGAAACGCTCGACGAAAACCGCAGAATGCAGAAGTACAGAACCGCCGCTCCGCCAGCTCGATCGAGCGGGCGGGAAGAAGATCCGAGACCGGCACAGAGGCGGGCGCGCGCGCCGGAGCGAGCGCGGTTCCGGCGATCGGCGAGAAGCGAGCGCCGGACGGCGGATGCCGGAAGAAGCGAGAGAAGGTCAGGTCGGAGGAATCGAAGCTCACCTGAATCGATCGAGCAGAGGGAGAGAGGAAGGGAGGGAGGGAGATGGATCGGAGGTGTGGTTGAGGAGGAGGAGAGGGAAGGGTGCGACCGGGTAAAAAAGTCCACCACCACCCCTGCGACGAGTTCAATGTGGTTGAATCGTCGGCGTCTCTCTCAACTACATCTCGACAACAACAATAACAAAAACAATTAATAATATTCAAATTTCTATAAATATAAATAAATAAATAATTTTTTATCCTACTTTTACTTATAATCTTAATTCTTACTCTTTAACAAGGCACGAGATTTAAGTCGAACCTCCTAACTCACCCCCTTTTCATGTGATTTAGTTGGTTATTAAGATAAATTCCAGTGGTGGTGTGAAATTTGGGGGATTTTTTTCTTTTTGCTATTTTTTTATGGAAAGGAATAATTTGGTGGATCTATTCTTCCTTCTTTTTTCTCTGAAATTATTTTTTATTTTTTAATATTTTAATATTCTTTTCAATAAATTATTTTGTTGGCTGTCGTGGAAAATCTGGGGGCTCTTTCTGCTTGTCAGAATACGGCGGTTGTAAGGAGGCGTACTAACGTTCTGCTTGCCTGCTGCTTTACCGGCACCGCACCGCGCCAAACGACGTGACGGGAATCGCCGCCTGACTGCCAGCACCGTCGTCGGTCGGTCGTCGCCCTTTCGCCCCGTCGCTCGCGGCGAAGCCCCGGCCCGCCGGAACCCGCTGTACGACTTTCTGTTCTCATCTCTGTTTCCTTCCTTTTGGGTCTC